>FR997806.1:7699459-7945653 GCA_905475355.2 Clostera curtula | reverse complement strand
ATTACTGTCCGTGTGGTGATTGGTGTGTGGTGTCCGTGTGGTGTCCGTGTGGTGTCCGTTACCCTCCATGTAACTGGAAGAGTCCCTTTTAGCAATGGGTCGTTTGTGGGCTGAAAAGTAGGTATGCTTTACTGGTATAAAATATTACTCTGTTTATTTATGTGGCTGGTTTGCGTTGTAATTCTAATCTCTATGTCAAATATAATAAACATGAAGACTTAAGCCAATTATACAACTGTGGTTTCAAACAAAATTTACCGAATTCTCTTAAAATGTACACCAAAAAGCCGATTGTTGTTTGACTTGTACAAATTACAATTAACGTAAAGGAATATTCGAGAACAAATCACTTTAATTTGGAATCCATAATGTTGGCGCGATTTTTAACAAGATTAAAAAGTCCCGAGTCGAAAGTTAAGCGGATTTGGAAACAAAATTTACGCCTGTTTACACGCGGCCGGGCGCAATTGGCTTCCTTGGATAACGATATAAATAACTCTATTTTGGACAGGAAATTAATCATCTTTAATAGTAAGCTTTTATAGAATTGTTAGGTTGGTTTACCATTTCGTGTGGATTTGTATTTTTTTTATTTATATTTGTTTTTTGTTTAAGTTAGGTACTCCTAAATTAGGTACGCGGGGGCAATTTACAAACATTTAACCCACGAACTCAAATAACACCCAATCTCAGAGCAGGTGCCTATGGTTTACACAAAAACATTTGCCCGACCTGGGAATCGAACCGAGGTCTCGTTGATCCGAAGGCGACACATCCAACCCCTAGACCAACGAGCTTTTATTGCACCCTAAAAACAATACTTAAAACATAAAATATATAACACAAATGATAGAAAATTATTCTGTGGTGACGGATTTAGAATACGCAGTGTCACCAACCAATACCATCCCGAGGGTGTCGTAAGAGGCAGCTAAGGGAACGCATGAGGCAATTCACCTAGCCGCAAGAGAAGGAAAACTTGATACAAACACTGTTCGAACCAGTCTTGCCAGCGTGGCACCGTAGGTTAAATTCCCTCCATGAATTTGGAGGAGGCCCGACTCAGTAGTGGGACACGTATTCTGTGAGACCATCGTACAAGTTTTTCAAGTGTTTAGTTGATACTGGATTAATATCGATAAATAACTTTTTACAATTCTATAGAATAAATGTACATATAAGCCATTTCTATCCAATAAATTTTCGCAAAAGCTCATACACAAATTTAATTAACTTAAATCGGAACCACTCGAAATTTTCGCATAAAGATAAGCACAATAACCTAAAATGCTTCCAATTACTTGTAAACACGGTAATAGCCCCTTTTTCATACATGTATGAGTGCTTCCTTAATGTAAAAGCGGTGTGTTTTCAACCTTTTTGCTTACGGAATCCTATAAAAGCATTAAAGTTGTCTTCGACTGAAGGGCGAAAAAAACAATGTTTATATTTACTCAACAAAAGGGAAAGCTCCGTACCAAGCAGGTGTTTATAAAATAAACCTTCACTGTGTTTCGGGATGTTGGTAAGCGCGATCTCCCCTCATGTTTAATCTTTCAGAGAATTGTACCTATCCCGACTAAGCACATCTGGCTTTTTACGTTGTGTCCCTAAACTCTTTGGTAGATTAAACTGATGGAGTTTTCACATTTACTACTACTCAACCCATAAATCAACTACTGAGTCGGGTCTATTACATGGAGGGTATTTAGCCTAGTGTGCCATGCTGGCCAGAAGGGTTGGCACAGGGTTTCGTATTAAGGTTTCCTTCTCTTGCGGCTAGGTTGTCGGCCTTATCATTTCCTTTTGTCAGCTCATATCACACCCACAGGATGGGATGGGGTGGTAACACTACTATACCGGGGTCGTTATCTTCCCTGCAATATGGTTGAGGAGGGCGATGGCTGCCGCATGCGTCATGCTTGTGAACAGGTGCCATTGCTGGGGGTCGGTTGGCTTGGGCATTACAAGGTTACTATTGTCGACTAGATCTGGCTGATGTTTGGCCCTTTGGAACTATTGCGCGAGTTTGCTCTCACAAATCTGTCTTATAACCAGTCTTGTACCCAAATGGCGATCTAAAAAGAGCAACTACAGAGTTACTTGCCGGCTCTTCTATGTAGTGGTACATTCCGAACCGGTGGTAGATGGTAAATAATTAATTTTAAATGGTAAATTAAAATATTTTTTTTGTTTGACTTGTCAAAAGAGCTCTAATGAGCCAACTTGATTAAATGAGTTTTGATTTTAATTTTATACTACTACTATTCAGCCCACAATGACCTACTGCTGAGTCGGGCCTCCTCCAATGACATGGAGAGTAATTAGCCTACTGTATTCCGTGTGGTGACGGATTTAGAATACATAATGTTCCCACCCCATTCTATCCTTAGGGGGTCGTAGGAGCCGGCAAAATGAAATGACAAGGCCGACAAACTATAAGGAAGAGAAGGAAAACTTGATGACCAACTGCGTCTGGCCAGCGTGGCACAGTAGGCTAAATTACCCTCCATGTAATTGGTAACATTGTATTCTAAATCCGTCACCACACTGATTTAGGTATTATTAGTAGTAGGCTATTTATTACACAATGTTTAACTCACGAAAGACTACACGGATTTTAAGGGTCGTTGATTTGTCAGATTTGTCCCGGCCATGAACAGTAGAACAATTATTACAATTTAAGAAAAAAACTTTTATATTTTAGTTTATTTTCCAACAATAAGTAAAGTTTAGTTTGTTCCTAGTCTTTAGTGTTTTTAAGTATTTTAATGTTATTCATATTTGTTTTTCTGTTTGTATATTAAATAAAATCACGATTGTAGTTAATTTCTAAAAAATAAAAAAATAGAAAAAATGTAAAATAAATTAAGTAAAATTAGAAAACGGAACGGGATTGAAATGTATGCGGGTGACGCTGAGGACAAAGGTAGGTTAAATATTTAATATGTAGCTCAAATAATTAAAAAAAATCGGTCTCTTTTTGTCATTGACTTGAATGCCTTTGACCTTAGAAAGAAGAAAGAAAGAAAATACATTTATTGGCACTAATAATAACCAAAAGTTACAAGAAAAATAAAAAAAAAAATAGTGTTAGCGCCAAAGGGCAACCAGCTCAGCATAATGTTAGGGATCAGCTATAAGTGCTAATACCTAACGCTGATTTTCAGCTGCAGCCCAACCGTGCCATACGCTCCAAACTATGACAAATTTTGTACAAATATACACATTCGTACATTGTAATTGTATTTACGTGATGGAAACCTTAGGCGTGATGGAAAGAGACGCCAGGGTCTATGATGGAGCAGGCAATTCAACTAAATGCCATGTTGTGCACCGGCACTCACATACTCACGACGAAACACAGTAAAACTGCTTGGCGCCTGACTTAGCTGTGAGGGTGGTATCTAGCCGGGTGGAGCACTAGATCGTACCACCAAGGTCTCCAGATCAAGCAACGTTTGGCTCTGTTTTGGATGGGTGTCCACCATGCCCTTGATTTGTGTGTAATATCTGACTTCCGTACTTCGGAGGGCACGTAAAGCCGCGGGTCGCTGTTACCATTCTATCATCTATGGCGATCGTTTCACGTAGTCAGCAGTGTAAAAACTGCCAGCTGGTCTAACCAGATAATTACCGGTCTCACTAAATGGGACATGGGGGTAGACGGCAATTGCTCTGTGTGAATACTTGTAGTTAACAAATTCAGGTTGGACCGGTCCCCAATCAAGTTGTAGAAATAGCGAGGGAGATAGGTACTAATTTTCTTTTATATAAAAATGTTTGTCTGTATGTCCTATAAAGGCCATCTTATCTTAGGCTTCATCTTCGCCTTCCATCAAGTGAGATTGAGGTCAAACGTAAGCCTATTATTTTAAATAAAAAAAAAGATCATATGATGATTGTCACGACAATAATTGTTGTGCATGAGCCCAGGAAGGATTCTGAACAGAAAATAAATCATTTTAGTTACAGCTAGTACCAACATAAAAATAATTACATACATATGGCCAAAATATATGCCAACGTAAGTCGAAAATAACAGTGCTAAAGCCTATTACCCCGACACAAACAAAATAAAGCAGTACTCACCACATCCCGAAAAATAGGATCACCGAATATATGGGAGACAGAATATAAATACAATTTGTCTTTTGGGTCACATATGTATTAAGTTTAAGCGTATTCGTCCAAACACAATTTTAGAGGGGAAATTGCCTCCCGGTTGAACCCGTACTAAATGGCAAATGTGATATTAAATCTGGATGACAGTTATTAGAAGAGCCGAGAGTCGCTTTGCGGTACAGAGCCTAAAGAATAAAAAATAAATCGAGTCAAGACGTTTAGCTACAAACAAACTTTTTGATGTTCGTCGTCGTTTCAGCCCATAAATGACCCGCTGCTGAGGTGAGCCTCCTCCGAATACATGGAGGGAAATAAGCCTACAGTGCCACGCTGGAAAGACGGGTTGGCACAGGGTTTGTATCAAGTTTTCCTTCTCTTTCAGCTAGGTTGTCTGCCACTTGCGTTCCTTTAGTCGCCTCTTACGACACCCTCAGGATGGTATGGGTTGGTGACCTTGTATATTCTAAATCCACACGAACCTTTTTTAATGTTAAAAACTTCATAATGGATTTATTGCGAATGCGAATGCAAACGTTTAGAAGGCTTTGCTGCAGTCATAGTGAATGGAGGGACTCGATAACAGTTCTGTTTAAAGTACAAAGTAATGTAAAAGTCACGTGATAAATCAGGTCAAAAAGTGTTTAATTTCAATGTGCAAAGATCGTGAAAACCCAAGACATCATTACATCTAAGACTTATTATGTTAACCTTTAATAGATAATAATCGAAATCGAACTTTAATAAAATATTTCGCTTAAAGAAATAAATTATCAAAATGTATACGATAAGTATCCAGAAGTAGACTTCGTTGTCTGTAAACCTGATACGTTTAGTATGGCATGAATGCTTAAACGTCGTAGACATAAAGACAATCCAAGCACTGTAATATTTTTGTTTAATGCAGTAGGTGCAGTAGGTTATAGGTGTAGACGATGTGGCTGTACCACATCGTCTACACCTATAAGTTTATTAGATACCTATTTTCATTCGGAATGTTTTCAGACTGGATCAGTTTATACAGATGACATTTCTGTATCGCTTAACTAATCGTTTAATTTAACAACTGAACCTAAAACTTCATTAGTTAGTGTCCTTAACTGATGAGAAGTTCTCACAACTAGATATATCATGAGATTTAACTAAAGTAACTACTTGGTTGACATTCAGTCCTATCAGCGGGGACAGTCGTGATCACTATATCTGATAAAATCGCCATAAGGGGCGCTGATTTCAATTGAAAGTCCATAATATTATTATAATGTTTACTGTATTGTTTCAATTTCAAAAACGTCGTAAGCATTAATTTATTTATATTGTTAGTTCTTCTTTTGTAGTTAAGAATTTATTGCATATTTAATACAACTCATATACATACATATAACTGATATTATGTTCTCATATACCTACCATGATTGATATAGCAACGGTCCATACCAAAAAAAAAGATGTAACCACCTAAAAATGCCAGCAGTCTCTGGTTTGTGGTTATGTTCGCATTTATTTTACGTTACTTCTATAGATTTCATCCCAAGTAATAAACGTCGTGGACGTCTTTTAGCTGAAATGATGATGATGACTAAACTTATGTGCTACGAAATCAACATATTGTATGCAGTCTAAAGACCTGTTCTGGTAGAACGCAGTAGGAACTCGTGTTAAGTGAGCTAAATACACACCGCTAAAGGCCTTGAAATAAACTGGTATTTAAATTATATTTTACATCACTTTTCACGCGCTTAGCATTCCATAGAATCTCAGGTGTAGATAGATAGATAGATAGATATACTCTTTATTGCACACGTGAAAAAAGACAGAACACAAAAAAAAAATACAACGCTTTGTACAAAGGGCGGTCTTATCGCTAAATGCGATTTCTTACAGACAACCTTGGGATGGACATTAATTAGAATTACGCGAGTTATTATGGATATGGAGTCTGAAAAACTGTTTTTAAAAGAAGATTTCTTTGTGTTACTTTCTAAACGCAAGATGTAGTCTCTTCCAGAGGAAAACGATAAAATCTTACGTATAAGAATGCCTGATTTTAGCACCTAAATGCAATGGTTTTGTTGGTCTAGGGTCTAGTCTGTTGATGTGCCGTCTATGACTCAAGGGTCTTCGGTACGATTCCAGGGTCGGGCAAATATTTTTTTATGAAAACCGCATGTGATTTCGTGAATTACATGTTCATAAACTGTTCCGCGCAGAGGCTTCGTTATTTTATGGAAATAAAAAACAAAAGGAGATTCTAACGAAGCCAGTAAAAAAGATTCTCTTGTAGTCAATAGTCAGGTATAAGTTTAATTCCTAACCAAACAATAAACTTTAGTGTAAATGAACAAAACACAAGGATAAATTTAGAATTTCGTAGATCCACTTGCAGCTTATGGGCACTTCAATATGCAATACCAGACTTGGTGCCCCGATATCCATAATGGAATAGTTCACCTTTGTATTATAACTGATAATGTGTGCAGCACGTCCCAGTATGGAGTTAGTAAATTAATAAATTCAAATACTTCATTCATTCACCAGTTCGTTCGGTATGCAATAGACTTGGTAACAATACAGTTGACTTGCCTTAGAATAGCTACGCTAGCAGGCTTTTGCATAAATCAGATATCGATTTATCGGACATTTCACGTTATTAGAAATGCTAGAGACAAACTTGAAGACTTAAACGTAACTATTTCATAATAAGACTGCCTACCCAAACACAGAGAAATGTCATAAGTGTTATACAGATCAAGCATAATTAGTAAGACCTTATACATGTGTAACCTGTGCGGTGAAGAATTTAGAATACACAGTGCCACCACCCCATTCCATACTGAGGGTGTCTTATGATCCGACAAAGGGTAATGGCAAGGCCGAAAGCCTAGCCGCAAGAGAAGGCAAATTTGAAACGAAACCCTGTGCCAGCACGTCTGGCCAGCGTCGCACAGTAGGCCAATTGACCCATCACAGGAGGGTCCTAGTGATGGGAGGAGGCCCGACTCAGTAGTGGGTCATTTATGGGTTGAGTAGTAGTAGTATGAAAATCTATCTATCTATCTAATCCGCAGCTAGCGCCTGAAATTCTAGACGCCATATCTTACTTTTAATTTGCAACGCAAATACAATGGTATATAACGTTAGACAATATTTTGGACACGATGCGGAAGAATTAGTCTCGTTCATGATTGCTTCCGACTAATCGAGATAAATGACCGCATCACGCTCTTATGGGGAGGAATAAAACTAACAATTAATAAGAATGTCTTTCATAAAAATAAATGGGAGTATTTTATCTATTGTGCTCCAGGATACTTATACGTTGGCGTCCGAGGGATTCTTGAGATGGACAAAACACGCAATATTAAGATTCATTATATTGTGTGATCCATCAAATTTATTTACAGACGGCCCTCGGTCTCGTACCTTTATTAAGGTTCATTTTTCAAATTGCTTATCTTGGCCAGTATTCATTATATATTTTTTTGTGTAGTATGATCTATGCGTATACGTATAATTTTTCATGTGGAGAGAAATTGGGCTACTGTACCACGCTGGCAAGACAACGCGTCTTGTCTTGCAGGGAGTTTGTATCAAATTTTAATTCTCTTGCGGCTGGGTGTATTTCTAGTTCTATTTAAACGAAACTCCTGCAACGTGGGGGCTGTTCACAAACATATAAATCACGAATACAAATGACATCCAGACTTACATAGAGCAAGTGATATTATAAATTTGAATATTCCTAACATGTATACACAAAACATATACCAAAATTTCTTTTTTTTTTATTTTTGTCTGGCTGTCTTTCTGTTTATTCCGGCTAATCTCTGCAACGGCTGGATCAATTTTCACTATAAGTAGCTGATGATATAAGGAGTAACTTAGAGTACTTTTTTTAGACTAGCTTTGCGCGGCGTCACCCGCTGTACGACAGTAACCGCGGGACTCAGCTAGTAAAGAATAATATGCATTTTTCTTATAAACAGAATATTAAATCAGTCGTTATTATTCTACAGTGTGTTAGTCACAGCTTGTTAATGTTCTGTAATTATTTGAAGTAAACTTTAAGGACGCAAGAGTATAGTAATCGTATGTCAGTTTGATTAGGGTTAAGTCCTAACTGCGTCCCTTTAAAATGAGAAGCTTGCACATCATTGTTTGCTAGACACAATATAACGGCTAAAATTTACATAGACCCGGTCTAATGTTGCGGAGCAATCTCATTCCAGAGGGGAAACGTGGCATCACACCAGTGAACTTTGACCTCACATAATTTCAGGTTACTGAAATTTTAAACCGAGATGAGGGTCTTGTTGTTTTGGTTTTGTACGATCAGTTGCTAAGATATGATATGACCACAAAGACAAAGCGACGTTTATCTTGGGAGTAGTCAGTACCCATTCAGTCGTGTGGGTGGATAGTATTCGTACAAGTTATTCCAACATTGGAAATACCATTTACAAATTCCAAATAGATAGTTATTCGTCTCGTGACAATGTCCTCGTGTTGATGATTATCATACTGTTACCAGACTATTCTATCCCGAGGGTATCGTATAAATCAACTAAAGGTACTAGATGGGTAGTAAAACTATCGGTAATGAGTGATTCATAAATAACATTGAATTTATCTGCTCAAAGTTCACAGTATACTATTTCATTTCGTTCGATCGAATTAGAGGACATCCGACTAAGGCAAATATGACTTAAGTTTTTGTGTAAACCAGAGGTACTTGCTCTGAGTCTGGGTGTCATTTGTACTCGTGAATTTCATGTTTGTAAACTGCCCCGCGATACTGGATATACCTAGTGCAGGGGTTACGTATTTTTTACATTCTCTGAGCTTCGGAGACATAATTCCCAATGGTTCCACTACTTTTAAGGGTAGCAGAGGGCATACGGCAATTGCCAAAACGGGTCAGACCAGTACTGACCCCAATGACATTGGGAAAAAGGTAATGGAGATATACATCTAGAATTCTAGATGCTGGCATAATAGGTAAATACAAATAAAAAAATAAAGCAGTATTTTTATTTTATTCTAATGGACATTATATTTTTGAATCTATGTTATTAAATTACAGTGATATTATTTAAACTAGTCCGCGTGGATAACGATAAAATCCAACCATATGTTATAAGCGATTAAACAAAATAATTAGTGCATGAAATATTAGGTGATGATTATAAATACATAAATTATGTTTGAAGAGCTACATCCTCTATGGTTAATGAATGCGTCACGAATTTGGCAATCCTTTCAAATCTTCGAGGTCGCCACACAAGAGTGCAATACAGATGTGGCCTCATCAACGACTACACGATTAGACTTATTATTCGTTAAAGACAGTTCGTCTCACTTCTCGCATAATCTTTCGAAGATTAAAACCCCTAAAAAAATGAAATGTTTTGACTTAAATTCCGTTTGAGGAACGATGTTTTTAATTCGCGTAGATAAATTTGTTTTAAACAATAAGTCCCGTTTGTGGCTTTTTGGACACCATTGTCAGTAAATTAATTATAATCACTTTTCTGAAGGCAGGTTGTAAAGAATTAAATATTGCAGTAAAATTGACAAATAAATAAATAAATATCCTTGGTCATTTCACATAACGCCATCTCGTCCCAAGCTAAGCAACTTAATGCTTGTGTTATGGTAACAAGATGGATGACTAACTACTTATATATACATTCTGTATAAACTACTTATATGAGTCTGGGCTAAACGACACAAAGACTGAAGATTCCAATCATATTTATAACTCATTTTGCATTATTTTGTCGCTTAGTAGGGATTGCCTTTCAAGTCTCGATATATACCTAGTACAGGTTTCGTTTCGTAGGCTAATTACCCTCCTTGTATTTGGCGGAGGCCTGACTCAGCAGTGGGTCATTTATGAGCTGAGAAGAAGAAGAAGGGCTCACGATTAAAAAAACCCTCTACTTTTTCGTGACAGCTTTCCGTGAAAACCGAAGCACGGAGGAGGTCAGATGTTAATATCATGTACAGCCAACAGCCAAAAGTTGCTTTCCGCACTGTCTGCTAGATTTTTAATTTCTCTTGAAATTGGAGACGGCACAGTACTGGCCAATTTAGGGACCGGCATGATATCCGTTCTAAAATGAAAAGTTGTGCAGATTACCAGGCGATATTTTAGAAGTAGGATAAAGGTTTTCCACTTAATGGCCACAATAATAATATTTTAAAGTGATTTACTGACGGATCGCCGCGAATTTTGCGTTACATAATGCGATGTCTCTCGTTTACAGCGAAACGACTACGGATAACAGTAGAGTGTTGTATAACTCATCTTAATAAACGTGTTTCTTTTGAAATTTCACGTTTAGAAGATATTGTGCTAAGTTTTATTTGTCACTATTACAACACTTATAGAGGTTTCCGTGTGGTGGGGGATTTCGGTCACATTGTCACCACCACATTCCATTCTGAGGGTATCGTAAGAGCCGAAGAAAGAAAATGACAAGGCCGATAAGCTAGCCGCAAGAGAAGGAAAACTTAATGACATCCTGTGCCAACCCATCTGGCCAGCGTGACTCTTCAGTGGGTCATTTAAGGGCTGAGAAATAGTAATTATGGTTACTAATTTAGCATTCAGACTATGAGAGCAGCATCACTATCACTAAATATTATAAAACAAAGTCGCTGTCATCTGTCCGTCCCTATGTATGCTTAAATCGTTAAAACTACGCAACGGATTTTGTTGCGTTTTTTTTAATTGATCACTCTATATCATCATTACACCCGTGCGAAGCCGGGGCGGGTCGCTAGTAGTATATATTTTAAATCTATGAACACACGTTTTTGGTTACACTGAGAGCATAAAAATTGCCTTTCAGATCAACTATCAAGAATCGTGGTCAAGCGTAAAAACAGCATAACGAAAAAACGAAAGTGAACATAAAACGCACCTTGCCTATTATTTTAATTTGAATCCAAACAATAGTGACAATTTTATTATTTAACGCCACATCGTGCTGTCAGAGAGTGTATAATAGGCGTTGATTTCTAAAGATAAAATCAACCTTTCTACAATCATCGCTTTTCGAATAATCGTTGATTTATTCTCATCAATCAACGTTATTTATGGGTATTCGCGATTTATAATTATTTGGCAGTCTGTGATTAATTTACAGAAACTACTTGATTTGTATGCCCTAGAAAAATAGCATGAATTTTTAATTACAAAGGCTAGCCGCCTTTGCGGAACTAAATCTGTATTAATGAGCGAAAACTACGAATTAATCGTGAGATTCCAATTAATATCTTTGATAGATTTCATAACACTTTCCAAATAACTATATGGTTATCTTTTTGATTGCGACGTTAATTCAATGTATTGGAAATTAAAAATGTATCAAGACCACCACTTTAACTCGTGATATAATTGCTTTATTTTGAATATTAAAATATTCAAATTAGTTTGCACATAAAATGTAAATTGAGAAATTACTTTAAGTTTTCATTCTTCATTTCTATATAATAAAATAACACACGATCTTGACCCAAACCAATGTTATAAATGTATGTCTGTGTTATTTACGTTTTAATACCGGAACAGCTGATTTGCTATTGGAGAATTTCCTTATTAAAATACACACCTAGTTTGGGGAAAGTCGACGATCACAAAGATTAATATCCGGACGAAAATTGATTATAATATGTGTGAATATTTAAATGTAGAGCTATGGAAATATTTACGTAACACGCGGAAAATGTCGAGGGCGGAAGCTAGTAATACAGTAATAATCAAAATACATATTCCGAAAAAGCTAGTCTATAAAAGCCTAAGATTATAATGCAAATATTTTTTTTTAAACGAAAGTACGTTTATAGTTTCAGTTAGAGTGAGAATAAACGAAGTCTCAAAAACTGTGCAGTTAAGATTCAACCTTAGCTACCTTAGTTTTAGGACTTAATTATTTCCCGCACTTTTCAAGAACTTTTATTTTTATTTAAACATAAATCTCTAGCAGACAACAGTTTAAGAAAACGACATTATATGAATACTAACTTCACTAGAATTATTTTTTTAATAAAGATACCCCGTCACTGGGTATAATCTGACTCGGGGGGCAATTTACGAACACGAATTCAAATGACACTCAGTCGCAGAGCAAGTGCCTCTGGTTTAAACAAAGACACTTGCCCGACCCCGGAATTGAGCCCGGGAATCGTTAATCCAAAGGCGACACGACAATAAAAAGTCTATAGATAATAAAAAGGAGTGTATTCAACACGAAATGGTTTTTTTTGCATCTTCCAGATCCGTTTATTCATACCCATGCGATTGAGTAAAAATAAAATGTGTATCCATCTAAACTTGCGTATTTATAATATCAGTAACATAAGGGAAATATCCAAAACTAACAGTTGGTACAAACAAGAACCAAACAAAACCCTACAAACTTAATAACGGGACACGTAACGTTTGACTCCCACTAACATTCTAACAGGAATCCTGTCGCATTATCATATCTTTTGCCCAAAACTTGTACAATAAAAGATCCTAACAAAGCATCGAATATAGATGTGTTATGTGTAGAGGCCGAATCAGTGTTAGTGATTGTAACCGTTTTTAGTAAGCCTTAAGGCTTCAAAACTACGCAACGGATTTTGGAGCGGGTTCTTTTAATAGATAGAGTGATTCAAGAGGAAGGTTTTTAAGTATAATATATGCATGAAATTGTAGAGAAACACTGATAAATTTAGATGTTCATCATTGCAACCATGCGAAGCCGGGGCGGGTCGCTAGTATTTTATAAGATCGTTTTGTTATGTTCTATTATGTAAGTACTTGATGAATTGAAACATTTTACATTCTTAGGGTCGGTATAGGTCTGGCCTGATTTAGCTAACTACCAGTATTTTAATGGAGATATTGCCGTCTGCCCTCCACGACCGATCTAGCGGGGTCACCGGTATTCGTAATGTTAAACCCGCGACAGCTGACAAAAATACCGACTTTAAGTAAAGATTGGCATAGATGGCAAACTGGCAGCCAGGAGCGATGGCCTTACCTTTTCCACCGAAGCACGGAGGAGGAACAGAAATGATGGACATGAAAGAATTAATTTCTACCAAATATTTTTAATGTATAACTACTTACTTATGTGTCTGAAGAACATTTCAATTAAAAATATATCTGTATGATACTAGGAACTATTCTCTGTGTTTTATGTTATACTAGTGGCCCGCCCCGGCTTCGCCGGTGCAAAGCGGGGGTGTGTTATACATATAAACCTTCCTCGTGAACCACTCTATCTAATAAAAAAAACCGCTTCAAAATCCGTTGCGTAGTTTTAAAGATTTAAGCATACATAGGGACGGACAGAAAACATCGACTTTGTTTTATACTATGTAGTGATAGTGATACTGTGGACCAGTGAGCGATAACTATTTTATTTAACAAAACGATACATTTTCGTCTTCCAAATTTAAAAAGAAATTTGTATGAAACTATCACTCTATAGCTATAGACTATTCTTCGTCGAAATGAAAGTAGACATAACTGTGTAAGGAATTCGGTAATATACATATTTATACAATAAAACGCGGAGAAATCGTCTTGTGAAGGAATGCTATTGGATGACCACTTGACCTTGACATTTGAGGCAGGTGCGGACGGAGCATACGCAAGTGAATTTAAAGTACGGTATTTAATTAACCTTTTCGTATGGAGATAATATGCTAATTAAAGGTAATACATAATTTAATGTACATATAGACTCTGAGGTGTAATTCATTTTAGTAATGGCAATAGTATTTTGTACGATGGGAAGTATCGATTTTAATTTTTATTATTCGATTATTTACTATAATATGTTAAATCAATTAATAGCATAGCAGTGTATTAATAGAATAAAATACAATAGCCCCGTTTCTTGAATAATTTATGCAACAGAAATATTGAATTTATGTTGTAATAAATGTGTTTAACAAATGACTAATGAATATATTTTATAGAATGTGTTTTTGAAAATAATACTGCGCACCTAATGGTTCACTGAAATTAAATTAGCACCTTTATAATTACTTTTTGTTTATAGAATCGTCATTTTAATTCATATTCTTTATTCTTTAAAATCGATTTAAATATTCGTAATTTAAATTAATATCTGTAAGTGTGACTAAGTTTAATTAATTTACTACCTTTACGACACAAAACATTAATTAGAACACATAATAATGTAATAAATTTTAAAAATCTGTTGTCAAAAATACGCGAAATGCACGTAAGGACCGAAACAAAAAATTTAATAAAAGTAAAACTAATAAGAAAAAAACTCACCTTGTAGATGCCATCCACGAGTTTCGTCAACTCTTCTGTCTCCATGTCGAAAGATTTCGAGTAAACCAATTTGCGCGAACTGTTTTACACGTGAAACTTCATGGGGATAGTGACGGGGACGCGTGAACTAACTTCAACTTTAACACTGACACACAAAATTCACATTTCCATGTAACAGTCCACTTAGAACTATTATTTCGGTTGTGGTTTCACTCAGGCAAACAAATTCACTTTCGAAGACATCTGAAACAAAAGAAAACACCTTTATAAACTTTCATAAATAGAACAAAGTTGTTTTTAATTCCGAATGTTTCTAACACTATTTCGACACGTATACAAAAAGTTTAAAAAAGTAAGATTGTTTTTAAATTAAGAAGTTTTTAAGCACCTGTTTAAGAAAAAAATACTATTCAGTCACGCCACGTGCGTCTTACTCAGAGGCCGGCTGTAGAGTCACCTATCGCCTCGGCCAGTAGTATCTCACGAACGTTGATATTTAGTAACACGAAGTAAACGGACCGGTAGTAAGATAACTATGGGGCCGATGTGTAAACGTCTTCGCTGACGGAACCTTACTTGTTTAGAAACGTATGTTTTGTAGACGTTTCGAAATCTCAGTTCAATGATCTTCTGATTCCTGCTTAATAGTGTTAATCTCATTTACATATTATTTTACATATCTCAAGGCATGCGCAACTTAGCTATTATCAATAAAACGTTGTCTGTGACAAATGTATCCAACAGATAAAATCTGTAGCTATAGTGTGAATGTCTGTATCTTGAAAAAAATATATTTTTAAATTCATGTATTTTAAGTTGGATCATTTTGATCAAATATAAAGTCTATTTATATCTACTTTCTACGTAGTGCATTAAATTACACTACGTATACTATATGTGATTAGTAAGAATTCGAAACGGTAAAAAAAAAAATACATGTGATTTTTCATGGGGGGTGGAGGGATAGTCTTAAACCTCACCAGGTATCACCAAGGGGGGGGATAAAAAATGTTAAAAAAACATCACGTGACTAATGGACAGCCCCTAAGGTTAATAAACGATGCGATAGGCATAAACATCTGTTAGGAAAGATAGATCATGTTCAAATGAGGGAAACATTTAAAAAATCACTCCAATTTTATTGATTTTTTATACAGAGCCTGGAAATGATACCTAGTATAGGCAGTTAAAAAAAATGCCCCTATGTCGTATCAACCCTGTATATCTTTTTAATGATCCCACTGCAATATGTATAACCTGTATCGCAGGCTGTTTACTACTACTACTCAGCCCATAAATGACCCACTGCTGAGTCGGGCCTCCTCTCATCACAGGGAGGGTAATTAGTCTACTTTGACAGTTTTCAGCCTTGTCATTTCTTTTTGTCGGCTCTTACGACGCCCTCAGGATGGAATGGGGTGGTGACACTTCTTCTTCTTCTGCCTGGCGTTAGTCCCGGCTATTGCCAGGGTCCGCCTTCCGACTGAGCTTCCTCCACTTTGCCCGATCTTCAACGTCCTTTTCAGTTAGGCCATTGGCTCTCATGTCAGATTTGACGACGTCCAGCGAGCGCTTGCGAGGGCGACCGCGGTGACACTATGTATTATAATTTAGTCACCACACAGAATTCTAAATCCGTCACCACAGTCTGTTTACAAACATGTAATTCACGAACACAAATAACACCCAGACACAGAGCATATTCGAATCTTAGTATCTATCATCAGTTCACCATCATTATCATGACCACTACAGTAGTGAGTCGAGGTTCCTCCATTTTCGCGAAAGGGATTCCATTGCGGATGCAGAACATTTACATCAAACTTATATTTTCTGAACCTCTAGTAATATTAGCAGTCTAGTACGATACTCTCTGGATTGGATGGGCTGGCGAACTCAGATCTCTTATTCAATACATCAGCAGGCGTTTTGTATTTAACGCTTCCGTTTAACTGTAACGTAACAATGCAGGTAACCAAGGTGGGCAGGTGCCTAGATATGAACTCAAACGGGTACAGAACTCGTGACGGAAAAAAAACGAAGGTCAACTATGAGGCAATACATCTCAATGCCGCTAACGCAACCGCAACATTTATTAAAAGCCTACATACATTGCAAGTGTAAGTTATTGACAGACTAGCTTGAGCCTGCGGCGTTGCCATAACACTATCCGGTCGCGGGGCGGGAAAGTATTAATTTATATACCTTATTACACAATAATATAATAAAACAATCTTCTGGGAATATATAGTAAAACAATCTTCTGATTTACATGCACATAGCAGAAAATAACTTGCAATGTGCAAAGATCGTGAATACCTAAGACATCATTAAATTAATATTTAATAATTTCTTAGGTTTTCGCGATTAATACACATTGAAATTAAACACTTTTTAACGGATTTATCGCGTGTGTATTACATTATTTAATTCCTGACGTTTAATGATGTAATTCATACGCGATAAATCCGTTAAAAAGTGTTTAATTTCAAATTAAATACATGCTTCATTTGAGCGCATTTCGGAACCAAACGGATCTAGTTAGTTATTATGTACTCGGCCACAGTAATATGGCCTTTAAAAAAAGCTTAGCTCACTGAGTTTCTTCCGCCAGGTCTTCTCGTTCGGTGCCGCGTTCTGATCTGGCAGTAGTGCTATGAAAAATATGTATCAATTGACGATTTTGAACGCCATAATCGGTTTAAAGCTCTTGGTGTGGAAGTTGGATAAAGTCGCGCAGCATTCGTATTAAGAATAACTGATCTGTTTCACAGACAGACAATTCAATTCTATTTATTAATATAGATAATAAGAATACAATAGTGAATAGATAAATAAAAAACTTTCATTTTTATACCACCCACTACATCTAGTCTTAATTCGTGTGGGGGACACCAGACGCTTTTCGTCAGGCACACCCAAACTTTTACTTTCAAGATTTACACACATTTTTATGCAGAGAAACACATTGAAAGCGTTGATTGCATTTACATAATTGCACAACACCACAAAATAGATCATTCAGTTTTAATGAGATGGAAATTACATGACTTCTGATTTCGTCTTCACGGGAGTCCATAGAAACTTCACGAGATTAAAAAGGAATAATTTAATATATTATTTTTCCCAAACCATACTTTTTATATATTCACTAGCTGACCCGGCCAACGTTGTTATAAAAATATCGCTATTTAAAAATAGGGGTTGTGGGGTAATAGTAATAGAGGGGTGAGAATTTAGGGCTATGTGTATTTTTGTATGCTTTAAAGTAAAAAAATAAAAACCAAAAAGAAGTTTAAGAAATAAAAACTTTAGGGTGGACCAACCCTAACATAAAGGGGAATAAAAAATAGATTTTGTCCGATTCGCTAACCTACCTATGTACCAAATGTGAATATGAAATTTCATCACACATCAACACCGTGACACGAAAATGGCATATTATATTAGAATTGAGGATATTGTAGCGACAACATGCTGCAATTGCTGCATACTTTACACAGTTTACCCGAAAAATCTGTACTAATTGCATCAAGAAATATCGCCTGCAAATGCGAGAATTACCAAAAAGTCCTACACCGCGATAGCGAAATTTCAAGAGCAATTCGCAAGTTAAGAATTCCCCGACTACAGCTATGGGGGGTGGGTGGGGGGGTAGGCGCTGCTACCCCGCGTTGTGTGAAATGTCCAATGATGATATTTATTATTTATTTATAATTAATCAGCTCATAAATCTGAGTCGTCAAATTTGTCTACTGTAATTAGCTAGGGTAATTAGCCTACTGTGCCACGCTGTCAAGTCGGGTTGGCAGATTTCCTTTTCTTGTAGCTCTCGGCACCCTCAAGATGGTATGGGTTGGTGACATAGTGTATTATAAATCCGTCACCACATGGGAAACAGTAGGCTAATTACCTAATGTAAACATAATACGTTTAGGTTTTAAGTACCGGCGGTCTTTCAACGGACCAATAACTCTAATGATGTATGCTAGTGCGCTAATATGTAAGCTTTAGATACATACAGTATATTTGCGACGCAACGCAGTCACATTGCAACGCTCGTCTTCAGTGCGATCTAATACGCCGTGTGCTAATAATACATAGCCCCACCACCCCATGCATGTTGAGCGATCGACTGCTGCGCAGCATGTCACGGGTTCGATCCCCGCACGGAAGAAATATTTGTACGACCTACAAGTATTTGTTCCGGGTCTGGGTGTTTTCTATCTATAATATGTATGTATTTACAAAAAAAAAGTATATAAGTAGTTTATCATCCATCTCGTTACCATAACACAAGCATTAAGTTGCTTAGCTTGGGACGAGATGGCGTTGTGTGAAATGTCCAAGGATATTTATACTTCCTGAGGGTGCCATAAGAACTGACTTAAAGAAAAGATGAAACAGAAAACCTAGCCACAAGAGAGGGTAACCGAGAAGCAAAACCCTATACCAAGCCCAGTAGGCTTATTTCCCTCCGTATAATTAGAAGAGGTCTGTATCAGCAGTGGGTAATTTATGGTCTGAGACGACGACGTCATACTCACACAATCTTAACTTAATATCAGGAAGCTAATCGGAAGAGAAGCAAAATTGGATACGAAACTCTATGCCAACCCCTCTGACCAACATTTCGCAAAATGTATGCCAAAGTCAGCGGTGGATCACTTAGGAGCCGAAATGTTGATTCATTTGTCACTACGTGAAAGGAAAAACTTTTCGCCTGGCAAAACTTCATGAATGTTCGCGATATTTAGAACGAATATCCTTTCCTATCCCTTCCTCAAAGACCGGCAAAGCACTTCTGTTTCCAGATGCTCATGGGCCCCAGTGATCGATCACTTATAAGTTGACCTATTTACTCGTTTACGTTCAACTTTACCGACTCTTCTCTGTAACGCAGCATTCCGAACCGATGGGATTTTCAGAATGAATATGGGTGGAGTAAGGGTTGTGGGAGACCCAAAAGAGATGGAAGGATTAAGTGAATGAGGAAATGCGTTTGAAAGGTTATATATATATATATATGACGACCGATAGCGGTGAATGAAAGCGTTGGTGAGTGATCCGTGTAGTAATCGATTTAGAATACATAGTGTCACCACCCCATTTCATCCTGAGGGTGTCGAAAGAGGCAGATCACCTCGTCCCAAGAAAAGGAAAACTTGACACAAACCCTGTGCCAACCCGTCTGGTCAGCGTGGCCCAGTAGGCTAATTACTCAACATGTAATTTGAGGGGGGGGCAACTCAGCAGTGGGTATTTTATGGGCAGTAGTAGTAGCGGGGAATGGAGGCTATACAATTTTTTTTTTGGGTAATATTTGTGGACTATTCACACCGACGTGGGGAAAGGCCAGTGTGGGATTCTAGTCCGCCAATTAGTGATATGTACAGGGTCCCCATACCCACTAAACAAATCCCCCCAGTGCACCGGCCCGCGCCCCCTGCCTGGTAACGATGGACTACACCTAGCGTAGGTTGGCAACAAGGTCCAAAAATGATGATGGTAGTTTTAAATATGACGATTTGTAATAAAGCTGACGTAAAAAATCTTATGAGCGAGTTCTTTTATTAAAAAACGCAACAGTCTAGCCAAGGTTCTATGAAAAACGACCTATACTGTGCGAAAGTTTTTCTTGCGTCACATGCAAGAGAAAATATAAAACACAATTTCTGAGCGGATCCGTAACTTCATTTGAACAAGAGAGATTTGTGCCACAGCCCGCGCCCCCGCCCTTGCATATGCAGGCAGATGGGGAAACTGCGAGCTTGCCACTTCCCTTTAGGGCTGGGAGAAAAGACAATAAAAACGAAGTAGGTTTGATCTCATTTAACTCCATACTTAAATACACAGTCCAATCAGATCGTACTCTGTTTTGTTATTATCCAAGTAAATTGGTTTTTTTTCCCAATTTCATTGGGGTCGCTACCAGTCTTTGGCTAACTATCAGTTTTTACAGACTATATAATTACCGGTAGTCCAGTAATAATATGGTTTGACCAGCTGTCATTTTTCAAGGATGGTAGAATGGCACATGGGAATGACGACTGTACATGTCTTCTGAAGCACAGAGGAGGTCAGATAGTACACACACAAACATGGGTAGACATGACAGTCACCCATCCAACATCCAGCTGATCCAGACGTTCCTTAACTTGCAGATTGATTGCCTTACGCACAGTCTAAGTCTATACATTTTTTAATTTAAGTAAATACAGTTTTGTTCAAATAGAGGATAATAAATTTAAGAGTAAATTAAAAGTATTCAATTTCAGGGTTTAATAGTAATAATCGTGAAAAATTAATGAGGATAATTTTTAAGCGAAACAATTATTTTAGTCCAAGCTAATTCAGCTGTGAAATTCAAAATGTAATTTCATTTGCATCAGAGTCAATACTGTAATTTAAAACTAAAATGAAAAGAATGAGACTCAAATGCTGAAATTCATTTCTGCTGTAAAGGTAAAAAATATAATGTGTTGCTAAATCTAATGTTAGGTAAGTTGACGACCAGTTATCAACCAAACTCAAATGTTATATGGCAATTCCCTGTAATGCAGATTTCCGACCCGGTGGTAGTTTCAGTATGAATGAGGGAGGACGCAAAAGTTGTGGGAGAACAAAAGATATAGATGGATTTTGTGAATGAGGAAATGTATATGAATGTAGAAAGAGGATGATGATAGTTTTAAAAATAAATATATATAAATATCCTTGGACATTTCACACAACGCCATCTCGTCCCAAGCTAAGCAACTTAATGCTTGTGTTATAGTAACGAGATGGATGATAAACTACTTATATACATTTTTTTTGTAAATACATCATATTATAGATAGAAAACACCCAGACCCGGAACAAATACTTGTAGGTCGTACAAATATTTCTTCCGTGCGGGAATCGAACCCGCGACATGCTGCGCAGCAGTTGATCGCTCAACCACGGCGATTTATAAGAGTTTTGTGACGTAAACCTACGTAAATAAATCTCTTTTTGAGTTTGAGTTTAAAAGATATTCACAGCATTATAATAATCACGAAGATACTTGAAATTATTCTTAATTTAAATAGCAGCGATTTTATCTCGGAACATTCCCATCACTAGATTTCTTTTCCTATATCCCCGAGGCGGAATGAAACAAGTGTGCGACGGCTGCTTATTCCAGTTGGAACTAGTTTAGTCCGGATCGGTCTTTTTGTATCCGGATTTGGGAGTTACAGACCTCGTAAGTAAGTAAGAAATACAAAACACCAGCGAAATAGGTTAAGAAACTTCGCTATCGGATTTGCAAAGGTTTGGGTTTTAAAGTTTACGTAGCGATCTTTGCGAAAGTTCTCGTTAAATCCCATAGATTTGGTGTTATACCTGGACTTACATTTAGTTCCAACCTAAGACATCGCTTCATAAAAAGATTCTTAAACAAAAAAGGACCCAAGGAAATTCACAACATTGGCGAATTTTAATTGATTGTCGTTCTTATTAACTTGACCTATTATTGATTGTTTGACATTATAGCAATTGTATTATTAAGTATGAATTCAAGTATCGATGACTAAAATTTTCGTTTAAAGACATCGCAAATTGATAATATTCAACTTAAAATATATGTATTTAAAATGATTGTACCTAATGCATTTTTTTTTCTTTTCAATTTACTCAATTTCACATGCCAGGGCCAAATAGAATTTGTTCAAATATAACACGACTAACATCAATATGTAATTACTCTAAGTGTGAATAAATGATCTATGAATTAAAAAGAGTAGTTCGCTGTTCTAAAATATACGAGTTCAGATGTTTAAAGTTATTTTCAGACAATCACACATTTTGTACCGGGGATCTCGGAAGTGCGGTTAATGTAACGCAAAATAAGGAAAACTTGACAAGGTTCTGACTGGCCACAGAAGATTAATTTCTGTCCATGAAATAGAAGGAAGTCAGGCTCAACACTTTTCTTTTCTTATTTATGCGCATGTGTATATTAAACACTTCTTTTATAAAAAGTCCGAATATATTGGTAAAGGAATCAAAACCGCTTCAACTCACCTGTCGTAAATTCGGTATGTCTACAAGTGCAAGGCATGAATATTCAGCTGCAATATGCAGTCGTGCATTATATTCCATGTAACAAGGTTCGTCAGCAGAACGCGAGATGTCGCCTGCGAACCATTTCTGTTAACTCGATGTCTCGAAAGCTTGGTAAATTTCGTTTAAACTTGCGAGAATATAAGAGCATGATCGCAACGTGCACATTGTTCGTGCGGTGCATATAATTCAAATGAGAAGAAGAAGAAGAAAAAACAGAGTATATAAAATTATCATTACAGAATGATAAAGATATTAGAATATTTTAAAACAAAACTAAAGATGACATAGATTACAAGTGAACTAAGTTGTGATATCGTGATTATTGGCTTACAAGCTTCGTGGGATTTTTTTTTTGCCTTTGACGTAAAGTACCTCAAAGGCAAAGACGTCTGTATAAGTATGTCTGATATATTTTTAGAAAAAAGTAAGTTGATTTGTTTCGGCACTGCCCAATATTAGTAGCGTTATCGATGCTTTCGTTATTTCGCTTCGTTTGTGTTACACACGCGGCAAAGATCCATCTAAAATAACACGTTGAGAAAAATCCATCATTGGTATTTCGGTGTGTAAAACCCACGCACTTGAAGCCTAAGGAAGAAAGTTAGTATTTTTAGATGCAGAATTGTTTATTAAATACTAATTCACACTGAAACTATTTTTCCAATGTTCATACATCCAAGTTGTTTTCGACGCACAAGCGAAGTTTGAAGCGCGAGAAGATCTATCCATTAGCAATATTATGTGCAGATTTGAAACATACGCAGGCCAATCCTCCAGCCAATCAGAAACAATATAACAGATAGTTTTAAACATTGTAAAGGTCGGCTCACGGGATTGTCTTGAGTTTTTTCATTATTCTATTTTTTTATTTGAATGTTCTACTCACTGTCATTCGGAATCAAACGAAACTTAGTTATATGAGCAAGACGATTGTAACATTTTTTTATATATTTTTTTTTGATATAAAAAAAAAACAGATGAGCCCACTAAGTTTCTTCCGCCAGGTATTCTCGGTTAGCGCCGACTGGTTCTGACTTGGTAGTAGTGTTATAAAAAGAATGAATCCGTTCACGATTGTGAACGCCATAATTGGTTTACACAATAAAACATTTTTCTATTCTAACGAAAGAAGCAATGAAGTGTATGTTAGCTTATCGCCTCGAGATAAATTCGCGCAATTTCAATTCGGGACATGAAGAAAAAATACACTACGTCATAAATATGAGTGTCTTCAATCTTGCTCGTATCAAATTGGGAAAAAAGCAATAACGGGGTCCGACCCGTAACGTGATAGTGTATGGATTCATTCGTCTGTCAGCCGCACATGTGAGCCAAGTAATGAGATTCCCATTCACTCCTGGGAAATTCACCATAATGTACTAGTACGTTTAGCGTGTCAGTGACGTGACTCCAATCACTGACATTGCCCGCTAAAAGGATTATATTGTTTCGAGGCACTCTCGTTAACCAAATTGCTTGGAAGTCTCTCATTTAAATTGTGACTGTCTGCTATTTGTCAATCAATTCACTTTGACGGTTATCGAATGAATTTTGTTTGCCAAAAAACCAACTGCACTGTGGAATACATTTTTATTTGGTTTATCGCGTGTGTCAAATATGATGCATTAAATTGTTATGTTGTTTCGTAGTAATCGCCGTTAGTGGATGTAAGAGAATATAATACTTGTAGTCTTTTATTGTAACGAACAATTAGTAAACATTTTAGGTATTTTTTAATATGAGTTATCCGCTAGTAATAGAATATAATACCTGATTCTTTATATTTCTCATAAGTCTAGGTTATAAATGAGTCCATATCAAATACCAAAGTGGGATAATATTTCAATTATATATTTTGTTGTTTTTATTGTTTCATGAAAATAACTCCACGTAGTAATGATTATTATTAAAGAACAATCTTACGAGAAAAATGACATGGTCGCATTTTCGTAGCATCAATTATTACGAATGATAAGCTTGAATGGCTAGTACCTATCAACTAACTACACACCTACACACGTAAATATTATTTACAAGATGCACTAGCCCTTTTTTTGGGGAGGGGAACCTTTTATAGGTCCCCCACAAAAGAGCCGGTGGGACGGGGCTGGGGTATGTGGGTCCCGGTCGCGTTGAGATGGTGAGTTGCGAACCGGTTTACCCACTAAAACACCACCGTTGTCACCGCCTGTCATTCTGCCGTACGGGAAACTACATAGCCTCTTCGTGTTAAGATGCACTATCCTTTTTTTTTTTTTTGTTATAGTGGGGGAAACCTTTTATAGGTCCCCAGCCGGTGGGACGGGGCTGGGGTATGTGGGAGTCCCGGTCGCGTTGAGTTGGTGAGTTGCGAACCGGTTTACCCACTAAAACACCACCGTTGTCACCGCCTGTCATTCTGCCGTACGGGAAACTACATAGCCTTTTCGTGTTAAGATGCACTATCCTGCTACATACATAACCCAACTGACCCCAACGGGTGGCCGTTGGGACCCAATTCTCATGGATCGATGGTGGATAGCGATGAGAATTACCAAAGTAAAAATGGTAGGTTAATAATATTGGTAATGTTTCTAGGTATTCCTTGGTACTCCATGTGGTGAAGGATTTAGAATACATAGTTTCCCCACTCCATTCCATCCTGAGGGTGTCGTAAGAGCCGACAAAAGTAAATGACAAGGCCGAAAACCTAGCCGCAAGAGAATGCAAACTTGAAACGAAACCTGGTGCCTATCTGTCTGCCAGCGTGGCACACTTTGGAAATTCCCTCTTTATGTTGGGATGAGGCCTGACTCAGCGGTGGGTCATTTATGTGTTGAGTAGTAGTAGTTCTAGGTATTTCAAGCGCAGATAGCCAATGTTAAAGTGAAGGATAATTTGATTTTAGTGCAAATTTCTCATCGCTCGCTCCAGACGTATGTTCAATTTCATCGCCATCCAATTTTAGCATGAGCTTAAAATCCACTTGGGCACAGTAGTGAACAGTAGCTAGTTGTCAAGTGCAAAATTCATGTTTCAATATTGGATGCGAACTCGGGAGTCCCGCTGGGTGCGGGCAGTGCGTTTGGCACCTTGTGTTATTGAATAACATCGTGGCTTAGTGAAGTTCGACCATTGTAGATCGTATGATCGAAGAGCATGGTTTTGTTGTGAAAATACACGCTTACCTTTATTACAAAACAAAAAAATGGGTACAACAAAAAGCTCAGCGTATTATCGTCACATTCGTTTTGGGTTATTAGAATTCATGAAGCTCAGTTTTGTATAGATTGTAGTCTTAGACGGAGGAGTTCTTTTTTCAAATGTGGAAACGTATTCTTATGTATAATTGCCAATTAATTTATTCGTAAAAAGTAAAGTAGTAAGTAGGTAAAAGTGAATGAGGCCCATTAAAAATCTGATACACGCTCCATTATATCCCCTTATAGGTATATATCCCCCCATTTCTTCCTGAGGGTGTCATAAGAGCCGACAAAAGGAAATGATAAGGCCGAAAACCTAGCCGCAAGAGAAGGGAACCTTGATAGGAAACCCTATGCCAAACCGCCTGGCCAGCGTGGCACAGTAGGCTAATCTATGTAGTTGGAGGAGACCCGACTCAGAAGTGTGTCATATATGGGCTGAGAATTAAGTATAGGTATATTCTTATACATTACTAGTCAACTTAACTAATATACTTAAATAAATATCCTTGGAGATTTCACACAACGCCATCTCGTCCCAAGTTAAGCAACTTAATGCTTGTGTTATGGTAACGAGATGGATGATAAACTACTTATATACATTTTTTTTTGTAAATACATACATATTATAGATAGAATACATTTATATCATACGTTAGCGAATGGTAAAAAGGATCTATTATACCGAAAATTCTGGGTAGGTATGAAAATCATGAGCTTGGCTATCGTACCAATATTCGAAATTCGAACAATATTGCAACTACAGAAGTGTCAAAACTCGCACGTCATCTTCCAATTTTAAAAGATGAAACAAAATCCTATGCAAACACTTTTTATCGTCGACTGAAGTTAGCCGTTGGAAACACATCGGGCCCGATGCGATCGTTCAATTGGCGCGAAATTGCGACGCGCCTAAGCTGGCGGAAAATTGGCGATATCGTTAATATTCACCCGAAACCGGCCCACGTGGCGACTACAAATAACCGCCAGACATCCCCTATAGATTTATGCTCTGTCGTTTTAAGTGATATATAGGTCTCAACCCGCCAGAGCTGTCGGTCTGTTGAAGAATCAAGGAGCTGTTTGCGGGCATCTACCGCGGTATATCGTAATTTAGTTATCCGGCTGATAAATAAGTAATGGTTACTGCTCTAAATTATTTAGATGTTCTTTTTTAATAGGTAGTTGTTGGATATCTATTAACTTTGGCCAGCAAATACTATTGAATGCGCAGAAGTCAATTATAAAAGAAACCTGACTGATCAAATTTACATTTGTCTTTTACTACTCTTAACTTTTACATTTACTTTTGGTCGGGAATTAAAAGTAAAACCCATAAGCCACTGAAAACTTTTTAAATAAATAAAATTATGGAATAATACTTAGAAATGCCTATTACCCCCTTATTTATTATTTCGTGAAAAAATAAAATAGTAGCAGTTTTATATATAAGTGAGCTATTTAATAAGCTTACATAATATCCTTGGACATTTCACACAACGCCATCTCGTCCCAAGTTAAGCAACTAAATGCTTGTGTTATGGTAACGAGATGGATGATAAACTACTTATATACATTTTCTTTTTGTAAATACATACATATTATAGATAGAAATGACACCCAGACTCCGAGCCAGTGCCTCTGGTTTAGACAAAGACACTTGCCCGACCCCGGAATCATATATCAAACTTCTACAACTTTATTCTACATTATCCTATAAATTAAATTATGAATGACTTATACTTAAAAATGGCGATCTAAAAATAGCAACTACGCAGTTTTGTTGCCGGCTCTTCTCTGCAGAGCTCAAAATTTTATTTTATTCTTGGACTTGTCAAAAGAGCTCTAATGTGCCAACTTTATTTAATGGGTTTTTATTTTGACGATTGGGGTACATATCGTACTGAATCCGAGCTTTCATCAAATATCCCCTTAATGACGAGGGTTAGTAGAACTCGCATTCAATATCCATGTTCTTAATAAACGTGAATACAAAAACAGCCATTTTTAATATTCTGTCACTCATTCATTCAGGCACTCTATAAATTAGAGGTATATACTGAATTTCCATATTCGCTAAGAAGATTTCTTTAAATAATAAATACATAATAACATTCAAATTATTACTTTCATCTATATATCTAACTATCTATATCTTATATATAAAAATGAATTGCTGTTCGTTAGTCTTGCTAAAACTCGAGAACGGCTGGACCGATTCGGCTAATTTTGGTCTTGAAATGTACGTGGAAGAACATGAAAATGCTCGGAATTAAATAAAAACAAAAAATGCGTTTCCTTTGACGTGACGCTTGACGATTCCTTTTGTTCGTTTTAAATTTACTTTATACAAAAGTTCAGGTCATATAATTACCGATTGAGGCAGTACTAAGTCTGCCGGCCAGCTAGTCAAAAATAAAATTATTACTCGCATCAGCAAAATCATCACCATAGCTCTGAGGCTGCTTAAAGTCTCAGGTAAGTCTAGGCAACTTTTTCTGACGCGTTAAGCCATTCGTCCAAGGAAATTGGCGACCAAAATATTCCGGTCATGTAGGCGCCTTGTTAGCGCACCCCAATATACAAGGGGGACTCCCTTCTGACACGGCTTGTTTCCCAAGATGGCTCGTTGGTCGCGCTAAGTTTTTACGGCACACACAAAACTGCTCAACTCTCAAATTTTATGTCAATAGGATGCAGCTGCGTGCGTGTGCTGTCGGCTTTATGTCTCCATGAAAGTAATGTTTATTTGACGCGTTGTCTGTTTACAGGGTGTAAGTGTAAAGTTGTCACCATCATTTATGTCATCATCATCATCATTTCAGCCAAAAGACGTCCACTGCTGGACATAGGCCTCCCCCAAGGATCTCCACAAAGGCCGGTCCTGGGCCGCCCGCATCCACTGCTTTCCGGCGACCTTAACCAGGTCGTCGGTCCACCGTGTGGGAGGCCTACCAGCACTGCGCCTTCCGGAACGCGGTCGCCACTCGAGGACTTTTCTGCCCCATCGGGCGTCGGTCCTGCGAGCTATGTGCCCTGCCCACTGGCACTTAAGTTTGGCAATCCGGTGGGCTATGTCGGTGACCCTGGTTTTCCTGCGTATCTCCTCATTTCTGATTCGATCTCGCGGGGAAACTCCGAGCATAGCCCTCTCCATTGCCCTTTGGGTGACTTTGAGCCTTCTGATGGAGCCCATAGTGAGCGACCACGTCTCTGTTCCATATGTCATTTATGTGTTACACAATTAATTATGTTAAATATCTCAGGTCACCAAGACACAGGCTTGCCTAGTTTGGGACCTATAATGTAAATAAACATAGAGTACGATCAGCAGAAAATTTTGATAAAATAGCTAAAATACTAACCATTTGAACTCATAAATTACCCACCAGGCGACGTTTAACTTCTCACTATAAGCTAGAAAATTTATGTAAAACTAGCTGCCCCGGCGGACTTCGTACTTCCTCAATCAATAAAATAAAGAAGATATAAACTTTTGTTTAAAATAAACTTATAACAAACAAAAGAAATCGTCGAGTGTTACGTCAAAAGAAAAACTTTTCTTTTGTTTTTATTTAATCCCGAGCATTTGCGTATTTTCTCACCTTTTAAACCTATCCTGGACTTCCAGGAATATTTCAAGACCAAAATTAGCCAAATCAGTCCAGCCGTTCCCGAGTTTTAGCGAGACTAACGAATAGCAATTCATTTTTATTTATATAGATAGATAGATATATAAATGTAGATAATTGTTTTAAGATGGTGAAGGATTTGGGTGATTTGTGACAGAACTGGAGTTTAGCCAGTGTGGCTCAACTCTAATATCCCTCCATGGATTTGGAAGAGGTCCGACTCAGCAGTGGGTCATTTATGAGCTGAAATTTGGACGATGATCAATGTAACTCTCGTCGCCTGCTAGTCTTGTAATGTGGATGAAATCACTTTCATAATATTGTGTGTACTATGGTATACCCCTAATAAACAATTCTCCAAATATTTACATACACCCTGTATAATAGGTAATGTTAATTTAAAACGCTTTCAAAATTTGCGCTTGTTAACTGACTCGCTCGTATATCGGACGGATTGAATTATTCGAAAAAAATGTCAACAGCGCACCCCGCGCCCAATGTAAAAAAGTAAAATCTGTAATTCATTTAAAATGCGCGGAACTTTATTTCGGCTGTGCAATATGTTGCTTTGAATCACGCATAAATATGACGGGAACCGTTTACGGAAGCACTGCTACATTCGGGTAGAGTTGTGAAGTTTTTTCTGGAATTGCATTAATTTTATTTCAACCCATAAATGACACATAATTGAGCCGGAACTTTTTTTCGGCCTTGTCCGGGACTGGCCGGGTTTTAAGAGACTCCATGTGTGCGTGGAGATTGTAAGTTGCGCCCCAAACCTACCCACTAAAACTTTTTTTTTTTATATTATACTAGCTGCGCCCCGCGGTTTCACCCGCGCTTACTTATTGTCGTACCGCGAGAGACGCCGCGGGGCAAAGCTAGTCTAAAAAAAGTAGTCTAAGTTACTCCTTATATAATTAGCTACCTATCAGTGAAAGTCCCGTTTAAATCAGTCTAGTCGTTCCAGAGATTAGCCGGAACAAACAGACAGACAGACAGACAAAAATTAAGAAAATGTTATTTCGGTCTATGTACTGTGTATACATACTTACGGATTTAGTAGAAAGTGGTTATTTGATTATTACAAACAGACACTCCAATTTTATTTATTTGTATACAGGGTGGTCATAAAGTCGTGGATCAAACGAAACCAGCTGTTAGATGGGGCCATCAGCAGCAAAAAATTGTTCTACGGGAGGTCCTTAGGGTCAACCCCTGCAGAGTTATAATAGATTTTGTGTTTTTATGAGAAATTGTCTTTTTTTTACTAAAACTTGATAAAATTCGAAAAAATCTACCCTGTACCTTTTTTATAATTTTCACTAGATTGGTACTGATGAGCCCTTTCGTTAGACATGCTATTTATGGTAGTTTATTGGGTGTGTTGAAGATAATATTAAGTTTTACGAAAGCAATAATTCTTAAATCAAAACTTGTTACTTACTTCGGACCCCACTGTGAAAAAAAAATACTCTACAGAAAATTGCCACTGTATCACAATTTTTGGCACATTTAATAGGGATTCTAAAAAGGTATTACACATGGCTATGCGTGGCTTCGATATCTTTCAAGGACGATCTTTCGTAGCAAGGCCAGAGTTAATTCATACATAAAACTCGGTTAGGCCTACTAACCTAACCTTACCTAAGCGTGATCGTTTTCCGGACTACAGGGTCTTTATCGTCGTTTCAGCCCATAAATGACCCACTACTGAGTCGGGCCTCCTCTAAGTTCATGTTGGGAGATTCCGTAAGCCAGGCTGTGCCACCGCTGCCTTCCTCCCTGGATATACATATCGATAGCTACAGATAATATTACACGTTTTAGTAATCAAAGGCGTATTATATTATTATTATAAACAACTAAAAAGACCGTGTGGTAATGGATTTCAATCACAGTAATACACAGTGTCACCACCCTATTCCATCCCAAGGGCATAGTAAGAGCCGACAAAAGGAAATGACAAAACCGAAAATCTAACCGCAACAGAAGGAAAACCTGATGCCTGTGCCAACCCATCTGGTCAGCATGGCACAGTAGGCTATTTACCCTCCATGTAATGGGAGGAGGCCCGACCCTGCAGTGGGTCATTTATGGGCTGAGTAGTAGTAAATCATTATGAATACTAAACCTTTGCCGTAGGTCATGACCTACGGCGCTGAGACGTGGACACTCACGGTTAGACTAGTCCACCAGTTTAAAGTCGCTCAGCGTGTTATGGAGCGAGCTATGTTTGAAGTTTCTCTGAAGGATAGGCTCCGTAATGAGATTATCCGACAGAGAACCAAAGTCACCGACATAGCTCAGAGACTTAAGTGGCAATGGGCTGGTCACATCTGTAGAAGAACCGACAACCGGTGGGGTAGACGAGTTCTTGAGTGGAGACCACGAATCAGCAAGCGTAGTGTAGGACGGCCCTCTGCTAGATGGAGCGACGATCTGCGAAAGGTTGCGGGCAGCAGCTGAATGCGTCAAGCTGAAGACAGGGCGCTATGGCGCTCTTTAGGGGAGGCCTATGTCCAGCAGTGGATTAATGTGGGCTGATGATGATGATGACTAAACTTTTGTACCCTTGGTTTCATTAATAATACATAAAAAGAGTTCTAGAATTGACAGGCACACATTGCCTACATGAGGTAGATAAATCAATAAAGAAATAGGATAGAAAGGTGAGAACTAAAATAAATAGGCCCAACTTGCTCTTTATTGCAACATTCAATGCACACAGACGCGCTAACACCAACATGTTAGAAAGTGTAATGCGTTTCTCCCGAGACCTACACAAGTATTAGGCTTAGACTCCGAGCACAAAATAATTAGGTACAGAAGTCAAGCTACGCGTGCTCGAGCGACGCACACATAGACACCGCTCACGGACACGATGTCTTGGAAACAGTGCGAGCACAATTATTGGCATCCGTTTCAAACACGCGTCTTCTTATGTTTTTATGCAAAGAAAGAGAAACAAAATAGGAGTTATAGATGTTTCATTTTCAAGAATGCCACTGCCATGATAGTATTTTTCGCATAAGCCCGAGTAAATAAGACTTTTTTGTCGTCATAAATCCTCATGGATACTTGGCCGTTGGGATCTGACCGGGTTATGTGAGTAAATAACCCTAGCGCGACCGCCGAGCGGTATTGTAAAGTTTTATCAAAATCTATTGAGTAGTTCTTGCGTGAAGGAGTAATATAGATACATTCTTACAAACTTGCACGTTTATAATATTCGTCGTTACAAACTCAAACTCAAATCATTTATTTCAATTGAACCTATTTACAGGTGTTTTTGAAAAGTCGAAAGTGAAGTTAGGAGTCTAGGTGCTTCTAGTTGCTTGTTCAAAAACGTAGATCCTATGGAGAAGAACAAGCAAGAAACTCCATGGACACTTTTTTTATAATATTTTCCGTTACAAAATCTGATTGGGTTACATTGATTTCGTTTTTATTATAGTAAGCTAAGATGTGAGGACAATGTAACATATTGCACAACAGAAGTGTCCAGGAGATTAATACAAAGCTATATATGTCAATACAGCCCATAAATGGCCCACTACTGGGTCGGGCCTCCTCCAAATTCATGGAGGGAAATAGCTGTGCCACGCTGGCAAGACGGGTATGCACAGGGTTTGTATCAAGTTTTCCTTCTCTTGGAGCTAGCTATTTTAATATTAGTAAGATGTATATTTTCTTACTGTATACATTTTATACACCAGTAAGATTATCTACTAATAAAGTGTTTATATTTATTTTCTGTGGGTCTTCGTAACGGGTGTTTATTGCTGGTATCGCTACGCAACAGTATGTACCGAAAAAAATAAAAGGCGATGTAGGTACTACTTCATCGACCCTATTTCCACAAATTATATAACGTTTTACTGTTTAGACAAAATGGTAAAGAGCATTGTATAGTAAAAGTAGTGTGTTAAATACAGTTTCTTTAATAAGTAGTATAGAAAATAGATTTTTTTAAATAGCACTGCTCCTTTTTTTAATGCAAAATAATTATTAACAATTTTCGCAATTAAAAGACGATATGAATAGTTGTTGAGTCACTTTTAGAAATATAATACCAGTACTACAGCCCATAACTGACCCACTGTGGAGTCAGGCCTCCTCCAATTACATGGAGGGTAATCCTAGGTAGGCTTATCCTACGGTTCCACGCTGGCCTGACAAGTTGGCACAGGGTTTCGTTTCAAGTTTTCGTTATCTTGTGGAAAGTTTTTAGGCCTAATCATTTCCGCTTTGTCGGCTCCTACGACACCCTCAGGATGGAATGGGGCGGTGACACTGTGTACTATAAATCCGTCACCACACATTCGTTAAATTTTCAACTCGATTGTATTTTTTATTTTTCTTATTGCTTAACTCCGTCTTGTATAAACCGATTTAAAAAATCTTGTCAGTTGGTGTCTTTCATTAGGATAGGTATACATATGGCACCGACTTCAAATAGATCTTTAGTGGTTATTTTTCGCTATAAAAAGCCTATTTCACAGACGGATTACGTTTTTTGTTAAAAGCTTTTAATGTGGGGGTAAGCAACAATGAGGCAAATGGAGAAACAAGTGAGGTGATAATCTGGCCACAATATAATCCTTTTAAAAAAAATATTACTACTAATTTTACGTTTATTTCTTTATTTATCACTAGCGACCCACCCCAGCGTCGCACGGGGCAATTATGTATGTATTATACTTAAAAACCTTCCTCTTGAATCACTATCTATTTAGAAAAACCGCTTCAAAATACGTTCCGTAGTTTTAAAGATTTAAGCATACATAGGGACGGACAGACGACACCGACTTTGTTCTATACTATGTAGTAATGATGATAAAGAAAAGTTGATACGAGTTGGTATCAAGTTCTGGTCCACTGGGGTATTTTCTCTCCATAAATTAGATGCGGACTAACCTGAACAGTGTAGTGTTTACGCTGTTTTAAAAGTAATAAAATATTCACCTATGTCTGTGTATAACCAATTTGTGTGACTAGGCGTATGTTGATATTTTAAGTTATAATTTTGTCATGTCCATTCTAAGGCCTCTGTTTAATTTTGAACCTATTTAAAAGCATTGGAAACTGTTTGTGCGGCCAGATAAATTTGTATTTATATTTTTTATTTAAAACCTCAATATTATTTTGTCATAGATACAAAGTGAAGGCAAGGTCAGCTTTTAGACGAAACCATAAATTTATTGAATACTAGCTGACCCGGCGAACTTTGTTCCGCATTATATATATTTAAAACAAAAAGAAAGTTGGACATAGGATACCTGAGATTTTATCCCGTCCGTATAAAACCTTTTTTTTTTTTTTTTTTTTTTTGGTTTCGCTGGGGAAATGCTTTATGCATACCACCGCACCCCGGGGGAAAGGTCGGTGATTATGTGGGACTCCGACAAGGGTCGTCTACCCAAGAGTCGTTTACCCACTAAAACCCCAGCGGCATACCCTCACACGACGCGCTTGGGGCGCCACAAGTTCGCGTAAACGCATTCTACTGTGACGCCCCGGCGTGGTGCCCGCAACGCGGGCAAGCGACTATCAGAGAGGGCGTCCCGGTACACTGGGACGCCCTCAGTCATCGAGGCTTTCGTCGGTGGTGGCTCCCCCGAACCACCACCGGCCTCCTAGGCGAGGGCAGAAGGGGCCCGCATCGTCACGGACCCCCCTCCACCCCCGCCTCCGTCCGCGGCGCGGGTCACCCGGAGCTCCCTCCCTTGTGACCCGCCCCGCTGCCCCCTTCTGCGACATCGGCCCCGCAGAAGGAGGCCCGTCAGCCCTCGGGCCGGCGCCAACCAGAGGACACCGGCGCACCGCAGCCGTCCAGGGCCCGCAGGGAAACCCTTAGGACAGGGTCCACCGTCTACCCAGCGTGCAACGTGCAGGAGACACTGGGGACAGGGTCCCCATCCACCCAAGTCCCCGCAGCCCCAATCTACCGCAGCGCACCGGCGATCCGTCCCGCAGCCCCCTTCTGCGGCATACGGCCCCGCAGAGGAGGTGCGTCAGCCCTCGGCCGGCGCCAACCCGAGGACGTTGAGTGAGGACTCGGTTTGACGGCCAACTAAGTTGAGCGCCAACCCGAGGACCTCATGGTGCGCCGCAGCGGTTTACGACTCCCAAGGCAGCTCTGAGGACAGAGGAGTCCCCGGAGCCGCAACCCGCCACGACGCTGGGTGCCGCTCTTCGTCTCACCTCTCCCCGTGGGCCCGCCCGGCATGGGAGGCCCTGGCCGGTATGGCCCCAGTCCGTATAAAACCTACTTTAACAAAACGCAACTGACAGCGAAACGTTATGTTGTCTATAGTTTAATATGGTCGAAAATTTGACAATTAGAAATTTTTAATTCGACTTGTTTATATTGTTGTAATTCACATAATAACTTGTAGCCTATGTGTTATTCTGATGTATAAGCTATATTATTGTAAAGTTTCATTAAAATCCATTCAGTAGTTTTTACGTGAAAGAGTAACAAACATCCATCCATCCATACTTACAAACTTTCACGTTTATAATATTAGTAAGATAATATATCAAATCATGCCATTAAAAAAAAAAAACCAGTTATGTTTAGAATTAAACATGACATTTACAAATGACACAGCATTGGCTGCAAAAGCTATGGCTGTTACATGCGTCAAATTTGCCTGCTCTGCTCAGGCAGTTCTAAATACTGATAAAATACTGTTGATGTTAAGCCTATTCTGACTTTTACGCGGGCCTGCTCACTGGGGGACCGAATTTGGAAATTCTTGGAAGCTAGTGCTTACAGTTCGGCCCCATTTCACTTTGTATCGAAATCGGTTAAGTACTTTGCTATTAAATTTGTAATAAGTGAACAAAACCATTTGTTTGACGGCAAATTTGGGTACAAAAGTGTAGTTAATTGATGTACAAAAAATAAAAAAAACTACCTAAACAAACTTTTAAAGGCAGTTAGTAATTATTTTATCGTTGGTGTCAATTTAAATACAAATCTGTCTTATCAGTATTTCTATAATTATATTAAAATGGCGATTTAAAAAAGCAACTACAGAGTTACTTCCCGGCTCTTCTTTGTAGTTGTTCCTTCCGAACTGGTAATAAAAAGTATAGGAATAGATTGTTGGTAGCATTTGTTAAATTAGTAGCAAATTCTGTTGTTTACTAGAATGCCATATTTTACGTTAAGTGTGTACAATGTTTCACAACTTTATCTTTATTACGGGTTGTCAGGCATCTGCAATTATTGGCGGATTACTGTCCACGTTGAATCCAACAACAGCTAGTGTCGACATCACATAGCATTAAAGTATATAATACGCTCATAATATCTACTGCTTAAATTTTAATGTACCTACTGCGGATTAGGAACACCTCTGAACACAATATGTATAATTCTGCATGATGATTATATCATTTTATTTGTGAAATAAATCTAATCTAGTCTTGTAAAGAATGGTAGAATGGAAAACAAATCTATGCGATTGACACAATCTGTCTATATAAATCTCATATTTTTGACATATATCACAGAACATGGACGTCGAAATAAGTGAAAGCATACACTAGCTTAACTCACCGATAATAAGGAAGTTCTATTTAGCCGGTACAAGAAGGTCAAACTGAAGCCTGACTTCACCTACGCACTTTTACTTAGGTTTAAATAAAGAAGTATTTACTATAGAGATATGTATAATATAATAAAGAATGTTTACCATCTATCTCGCAAATACTGTCAACATTAAAAATAAAATAATGTAAAAAAACACAATAAAGTCCAATAAGGAACAAGCCTTGTGGAATCAAGGGTATCAAGGCAGTTAATTGCGCAGCAAACTTGGCTAAAAGTTCGTGTTTCAGTCCAGTATCATTGGAAGCAACGTTTTTCCTCATTAGGAACTCTCCGGGCCCTTAATAGCAGGCTTAAAGGTACACGTCTGCAGGAAAGGCAGGACAAGATAAAAAAAAAGGTATTCTGGTTTTCATTTTGTATTTGTATCTAAATATTTGGAAATTACCGCTGTTTATCCGTGTTGTTACGTATTCAGTTTTATTTTAGTTTATGTATTAATCAAATACTCTGCAGAATGATATTAACATTTATTTAAATATAATAATACGTGAAGCAAAAAAAATTTACCCCTTTTTACGAAAATTGCGTGGACGAAGGGGTATGTAACTTCCCACCCTTACAGTTTATATATATTTTTTATTTTGCGTAATTAATACTTTAAATTAATTTAAAAAAACCTTACACACACTATCATGTATTTGATACACACGCATATATTCTCTTTTGTTTATTGTTAAAGCCTGTGCTTTAATAGAAAATACAACTATATATAAATAACTATAATTTAAATTAATTACTATCGAATTTCGGCCACTGGGCGACCACTAGTTTGTTTGTTAATTAACTGCGATCAATGTTTTCTTTTCTCGCCTTTTCCCAATTTCATTTGGGTTGTCACTAGTCTAAAATTATTTGGCTAACTACCAGTGTTTACACGGAGCGATGCTGTCTGTTCTCCGCGATGCACACTACAACTACTACTACTACCAAATGACCCACTGATGAGTCGGGCCGTCTCCAAATTCGTGGAGGGTAATTAGCCTAAAAGTCTTCAACCAATGTGTGTTGCCAGTGATGACATATGGAACAGAGACGTGGTCGCTCACTATGGGCTCCATCAGAAGGCTCAAAGTCACCCAAAGGGCAATGGAGAGGGCTATGCTCGGAGTTTCCCTGCGAGATCGAATCAGAAATGAGGAGATACGCAGGAAAACCAGGGTCACCGACATAGCCCACCGGATTGCCAAACTTAAGTGGCAGTGGGCAGGGCACATAGCTCGCAGGACCGACGCCCGATGGGGCAGAAAAGTCCTCGAGTGGCGACCGCGTTCCGGAAGGCGCAGTGCTGGTAGGCCTCCCACACGGTGGACCGACGACCTGGTTAAGATCGCCGGAAAGCAGTGGATGCGGGCGGCCCAGGACCGGCCTTTGTGGAAATCCTTGGGGGAGGCCTATGTCCAGCAGTGGACGTCTTTTGGCTGAAATGATGATGATGATGATGATGAATTAGCCTACTGTGTCACGCTGGGCAGACGGGCTAGCACAGGGTTTGGCATCAAGTTTTGATCTGGTAATCTGCCTCCTGTATTAGTTGCACCCACCACACATTAAATAGACAGAATTCCTTTGGAAAATACCCTTACCAGTCTAGTCTCAACCACACAACCATGTACACAAACAAAAAAAGTTCTTCCTAATTGTGGCATTTTTCAACTAACTTAGCCGTCAGATGAGACATTTATATTCTGTGAATAAATATTTTGCTCTAACTAAATAATCTGCAGTGGCAAAATATTTTCAAACTTCGAATGCTACCACTTGTCTGTCTGTCACTACTGCTTTTGATATGCGTAACGGCATTGACATCGGGAAATTCAATCGTGTCTGAAACGAGATCATCCAATTTGTTCGTTTACATTGTAAAGATACAAAATCCCAATAAATAAAACTCGGAAACTTGACTAACAATGCACGAATCCATGTTGGTTTATGCTGTTTTGTTGACAGCATTCTTAAAGTCAAGACTTTTGGAAGAACCTGATTGAACATGTTTATTCAAAAGATTAAGAAATTTATAAAAGTTTGTGTTTTTAATATTCAGAGTCGAAAATATGTGTATTTCTTTTATTTTCTTGCCCTGGCATGGCGCAATATTAGAAAATTCCGTTAAATCACAACGTAGTATAATACAAAGTCGCTGTCGTCTGTCCGTCCCTATGTATGCTTAAATCTTTAAAACTACGCAACGGATTTTGAAGCGGTTTTTAATAGATATAGTGATTCAAGAGGAAGGTTTATATGTATAATACATCCATAATATAGTAGAGAAACACTGATAAATTTAGAGGTTCATCACTGCACTCGTGCGGAGCCGGGGTGGGTCACTAGTAATCTATATTTTAATCCGTGCGGCAGCGCACGAGGAGGATTATGAAATTTCCCACACTTATAGTTTTTATGGAAGAAGTGTAGAATACTAATAATAAATAAAATCAATAAAAAAAATCATTGCACACCCCCGTGATTTGACACACACACGTATATGTACTCTTTTTTTTATTGTTTAAATCTGTGGTCGAATTGAGAATATAACTATATTTATACAATTATTTCCGTTAAATTCCGGGGGACTACATAGCTGTACCTATAGTACGCGTAGTGAGTGATTTGTATATTTATACGATGAACTAAATTAAAGACACTGTGTCATGAGTCATGCCAGAGCTCGGAGTAGGTAGATTAATTTTATATACTTGCGTCAAGATATTATAATATGGACATTTTATAAATTATAAATAATAATAAATAATTATTATTTATAAATTATAAAATGGCATCATTTTATCCATAATGTGCGTGATTTCGTTACGGTATTTTGGAGGCATATCCATAGTATCCTCTACGTTTGACGTTAACGACCTTAAATCAATCTATCTACTCCGACGTCTAGTTATGACACATGGAAAATAATGATTGCTTAAATAAGCTAAAACACCATTATACAAGGCAAACATCGAAAACAGCATATTTATTTATCCCAAGAAGGAACTACAGCAGAGAAAACATTGAAAAGTTTCGAGACTGCATAAAAAGTCTATCCTTTTCAGAAATATATGACTCAGACGATGCAAATGTAACTTATAATGTATTTATAGACACATTTAAATTAATGTACGAGCTATGCTTTCCTAAAATTAGAATTAAAAGAAAATTAATAAATAAACCTACATGGCTATCTCGGGGTGTTAAATTATGTAGTAGGAAGAAAAGAATACTACTCTGGCAGTATCGATTAAACCCTAACGGTGAAAATAAAATAAAACTTAAACACTACTCAAAGCTATATAGACACATTATCAACCTCACACAGAAATCACAAAATAACAATAAAATAAAAAGAACTATGAATAAGGCCAAAACTACTTGGCAAATTATTAATCGAACAAAACATAACATGCCTAAACAACATATAAATAAAATTAGAATTAACGACCAAACTGTAACAAATCCCTTAGCAATATCTGAAGCTTTTAATGACTTCTTCATTGACAAAATTCAGCCAAAATTAGATGATACCAGTAAGCTCAAGGCTCCTAACATCCTATCAACACAAAATTCTATGTTCATGGCCCCAAGTACACCGCAAGATATAAAACAGATAATCACGTCACTAAAAAACACAAACAGCGTGGGCTATGATGGCATAGCAACTTCAATTATTAAATCAGTAGCTGATGAAATATGTACTCATCTTAGCCATATAATTAACCTTAGTATTTACTCTGGTCAATATCCGGAAGCGCTAAAAATCTCAATTGTTAAGCCATTATTCAAAAAGGAAAATAGAGAATTGATGGACTATTATAGACCAATATCCCTTATACCCATTTTTTCTAAAATTTTTGAAAAGTATATCTCTAAGGAATTGTTCAAATATTTTGAGAAATATAAAATACTATGCGATGAACAGAAAGGCTTTAGACAACAGAAAACCATCAACATGGCAATTTATGATTTTATTAAAAATATTCTAAAAAATGTTGACAAACGGACGCCCATTTGTGCCATTTTCTGCGATATGACTCAAGCATTTGACTATGTACATTATAATACCCTTCTAAACAAACTTGAGTCATACGGTATCAGGGGTAATGTTCTAGCTCTTATTAAAACATACCTACAGAACAGGAGACAAATTACTGAAATTAGTAGAATCAATATCATGACAAGGAAGGAAGAAATATTTAGATCATCAGAACGTGAACTATTTTATGGTGTTCCACAGGGAAGTGTCCTGGGTCCACTTTTATTTATAATATATTTAAATGACATGCCGAAATCTATTAACAAACCGTTGACCTTATTTGCCGACGATAGCACTGTGACGATACCATTACGTGATGTAGATACATATAATAATGACATTAATAATTCTTTAAAATCTATTGTAAAATGGCTAGATGACAATAATCTTAAAATTAACCTTGAAAAAACAAAAATAATACATTTCAGTCAACGACCCCCGCTGTTAAATGACATATTAATACAATATAATAATTATATAGTTGACAACGTAGAAAGTACAAAATTTTTGGGTCTAGAAATCGATCGAAAATTAAACTGGAAGGCACACGTCGAAAAACTATATACAAAATTAAGTAAATCAGCATATGCACTACATACATTATCCTCATTAGTAGATAAAGATGCATTGCTTACAGCATACTATGGTATAGTTGAGGCTCACCTGCGTTATGGGGTAATATTCTGGGGTAACTCAACCGAAAAAGAAACAGCGTTTAAGGCTCAAAAGAGATGCTTAAGATCTATGTTTATGTTAAAAATGACTGACAGCTGTGAACCACTTTTTAAAGAACATAGAATACTTACCCTTCCGTGCATTTATATTCTGGAAGTAGCCGTATTCGTTAAAGCTAATCCAACTAGATTTGAACGCTTTGCTGACATAATGCCTCGTAGTAGACGTGACAGTAGCAAACTGTGCCTTCATAGTGCCAAAACAACATTAATGCGCAAGAGTGCACTGCTGTATGGCACCTATTATATACAACAAGCTCCCAAAACACTTGAAAGGTCTGAATACATCTTTATTTAAAAAAAGACTTCGAAGCTTTTTAGCTGACAAAGCTTATTATAATGTATCAGATTTTTTATCAGAACAAAACATTAGCTGAACAAACAAATAATTATGATTACTATTTCTGACTGATAAAATATCTAGACTTCAATACATATACTTAGATGACATATAGTTTTATGATTGACATTTATTCTTATAAACTTAACCTATTATATTTTAATTGTAATAAAAATGATAAATTATTTGACGGTGAATTTACTATACAATTTTATTAAAAATGTCATTTTTATGAATTTTAATTATTATTAGCTCATGACATGATTTGTTGTTTATAATATAATTATGAATTTTTGCATGCTGAACAGCAAAATATGGCTGAACTTTGTCAACTATTTATTAAGACCACACTGTACCCGCACTGTACCCATATTTGCGAAATAAATATCTTGTATCTTGTATCCAATAAATCTCGCTCAACTAATTAAAACGTGTCAAAAGTCCTACATTCTTTCCATCCTCTTCGATATAACAAACATGACAAGACCAATTATCCAGTTTCCTTTCAACGAAAATTTCCACGCTAACCATTTGATTGTGCAACCGGTCCTTAACATACCAATAATAGGGTTGCAATTGAGTAATACAGGACAACAAAAAGGTGGGTCCGCGTTAAATACAACGTTTATATCCATTAAAGGCACTTCCGACACGTAGCTGGTAACTGGTAATCATATTCCAAGCAGGCTCGGCATAAATCATGGGAGGATGGGCAAAAAACAACGAGACTGGACCCACGTTTGTAGGGTGGCCATGTTTAGGTAGAGACTGAAATAGTAATTGGTGACAGTTCTTTTTATGCTGGTGCATAATATGGTGCTGGCCTAATGGAAAGTGTGGAGTTCAATATATAAATTTATTTATTTTATTTGATGTACAGTAGCGGTAGCCAAGACGGCATTCTATACCTGTCTGCCTTTGGGTTCGAGGTAGAGGATATAAGGGGTACAGATGGAGCGACGATCTGCGACGGGCAGCCGGCAGCAACTGGATGCATAGAACCGAAGACCGGGTTCAGTGGCGAGCCATGGCGGAGGCCTACGTCCAGCAGTGGACTGAGATAGGCTGATGATGAAACAGAAATAATAATATACAGTAAAATCTGCTTACATAAATAGTATACGAAATATATAAATCAGATTAAGAAAACACCAGGACACCAGCCCTTGCCATCCTAAGTGGGTCGTAAGAGGCGACTGAAGAAACGCAAGTGGCATATCACCTAGCCGCATGAGAGGGAAATCTTGATACAAACCCTGTGTCAACCCGTCTTGCCAGCGTGACACAGTAGGCTAATTTCCCTCCATGGATATTGAGGAGGCCTGACTCAGTAGTGGGTCATTGGCTGAAACGACGAACTAAAAAACCCAAGAGCCATCACCTTGGTTAAGGAAAACTCGACACAGACCCTGTACCAACCCGTCTTGCCAGCGTGGTACATTACCTGCTCTAATTTCCCACCATAATACTTGGAGAAGGCCCGACTCTTCAGTGGGTATTTTGTGGGTGAAATTATTATGATGAATTTGTTATTTTAACAGGCCAAAAATAGTATATTTATATCTTATAAAAAGACTAACTTTTGGTCACACTATTCACCCTAACCAATGTTTATAGTAGGTTTTAACATTACTTTATTGTTTAACGTATATGATGTGGATTACGGTTTAATCTTTTTATTTGTTTTTATTATGTTGTTACGTCCTACATATAACGAACGATTGTAATACGTATTTACATATTTTTTAATATGTAACTTTGCAGCAATTATGGAAAATTACAAAAAAAAACACAAAGTCTTTATTATCAATTTTAAAGGAATATATAAGAACGATTATCACGCAAATCTACAAAAAGATTCGAAATGTGCTTTCCAAATATCATGTGCTAACATATAGGATAAGAAAGACCTTCTATAATACTACATACATAAATAAATAAAATTAAAATAAATAAGATGTGTACATATTACCCTCCATGTAACTGGAGGAGGCCCGACTCAACAGTGGGTCATGTATGGGCTGATTAGTAGTAATACCGTATACAGAATAACAATACAATTAGAACTAAATTACAAACCTAATCCTTTGAGCGAGCAGGCAGTACACACTAAAGGTATGATTCCGAACTACGCTGCACGCAGCAGTGCTGACGCTCCATACAATCTGTCTAAGCTTATATGCGATTACATTCCGAGCTAGGTAGCAATGTCGCGGCAGCAATGTAGCGGCAGCACTGCTGCGCGTCAGTGTCGCCCTACCGCCGCAACAGACCAACAGCGAATTTTGACAAGTATATTGACACACTGCCGCCTTGCTCGGAACTACCGCGACAGGCAGCACTGCTACTTGTTGCCGAATTCGGAATCACACCTTAATTGTCCCCCACGGGCCCAAAGTCTCCAACGCAATATACGCATAAATAAACATCCTTTACAAGACTTATTTAGGTATATATATTTTTATTCTATTTGAAGTATTTTCAAGTCTACCAATTTCTCAAAAAATAGTTTCTCAATATATTATATTTTTTAATGTTGACTAGCTGGCCGGTAAACTTCGTACCGCCTCAGAGTCAATAAGTAAAAACAAAGAAAATAATTTTTTTTGTAGCTATTTAAACCTTCCCTTGACTTCCACGAATATTTCAAGACCAAAATTAGCCAAATAGGTGCAGCTGTTCTCGAGTTTTAGCGAGACTAACGAACAGCAATTAATTTTTATTTAAATAGATGTTATGTTGCATTATATCGACTTTTCGGAACAAATAACACAGTCATCATTGTCTACAACAGCAATATCAGTTAGACGGGATCCAGAATAGCTCCTTTAAATAAGAACTAACTACTGAAACGCATCCGATTTCAGTGAAAACAACTTCAGTTTTCTTTTATTCATGTTGCTATTATAAAAGCTATTTAGGGCCTATGTTTTTAATGCGTTTGAACATTCATATTAATATGAAAAAGGAGTAAGTAACCTTAACTTATCCACACTAAATAAGCAATAACAGCTATTCTAATGATAACTAGTTAAGGTGGATGCTCCAGGGTAGCCCGCGAAATTCAAATTTTCTTACGTTTTTTGCAATTTGCATGGCAGTGCTAGGTTGTATGATGATGAACATTTGATTCGCGGCTGTAAGACGTATGTAGTTACATAGTTATAATAATCAAACTCATCAATACAACCCTCCAAGCTCATAAAGGTGCAAGGATGACTTTGACGTTGAAAAAGTTTTTCTTGCACCTTTATTAGCTTGGAGGGTTGTATTGATGATTTTGATGATTATAATTCTATAACTACATACGTCTTACAGCCGCGAATAACATTTTAATCAACATACAACCTAGCACTGATCTGCAAATTGCAAAAAACGTAAGAAAATTTGAATTTCACGGGCTACCCTGGAACATCCACCTTAATGCAAATACATTTGACCTTATAAATTTTGACCAATTAAATTAGATTTAGAATTAGATTATTATTACTACTACTACTACTATTTAGCCTATATATGACCCACTGAGTCAGTCCTCCTCCAGTTACATGAAAGGTAATTAACCTACTGTGCCACGCTAGCCAGTTGGATTGGCACTAGGTTTCGTATCCAGTTTTCCTCCTCTTGTGGCTAGGTTATGGGCCTGGTCATTTCCCTTTGTCGGCTCTTACGACAGCCACAGGATAGAACGGGATGTTGACATTCGGTATTCTATACCCGTCACCACACGGACCATATACATTAATATAAAAATATTAAATATCCTTGGACATTTCACACAACGCCATCTCGTCCCAAGCTAAGCAACTTAATGCTTGTGTTATGGTAACGAGACGAATGATAAACTACTTATATGTCGAGTTTGGCCCCAGGCAGACATCAGAAGTAAAAGTCAGATATGGCAACATACAAATTTATTTCAGTCGAACGTAGTCACTTTAATTTAATCTAGAAATGAAATCAAATTAAATATCAATTAAATAACTAGCATAGCAACGTGGCAGTGAGAGCAGTACTGACTGTCAGAGACAGGGTTCCACGCACCCACCGCAATAAGGACAGTACTAATTGTCTGACAACGTTCCACGTCCAATAACCGGGCTGAACTGACTGTCGAAAGACATCCGTGCACCGCGACGCATCCGATAGAAATGCGTACCGACTCAACCGCGCGACTCCTTATAAAGGCGATCATTTGGCGGAAACGTTACAATATTTTACTGTCTGAATCCGGTGCACGTTCCACTAGCGCCATCTAGCCGCCGTCTCTCACAGCTGTTAAATAATATGGCTTCCGGCATATATTCATTTTTTTGTTGTTGTAAATACATACATAAATCATAGATAGATAGATAGAGAAAACACCCAGACCCGGAACAAATACTTGTAGGTCGTACAAATATTATAAACGAAAATAGTAATTAAAAAAATAAAATGATTGAAATAAGAATTGTAATATTTTTTTTGTTGACAATCTTCATTTAGTTAACAAACTCTATTATCTATCTATTAAAAACGTAAGGCAAAATCATGTCATTTGGTCGTTGAAAATAGAAACAAATCTTGGTGAAGTTACTCATGTACATATGAGTACACACAGATCATACTAATGAGTTTAAACTAACATTAAAAGCATTTCAGTTTCCAGCGCCTAGATTAAAGTAAAATAAACTTGTAATCTCAGCCCATCTATAACGCTCAGGATTTCTCCCGACGCGTAATATGCAATCTCAAGTCGACGCGGCAGCACAATATTAGCTTATAGCCCTTCGTATATTAGCCCTATACTTTTAGCGTAACTATGTCTACTGCCAAGCTACGAGTATACGACTTGTATTTCTGCTATCTGCGGAGTCGGGCCAGATGGGTTAGGACTGGGTTTCGTGTTAAGTTTTCCTTCTCTTAGCTAGGTGACCGGCCGAGTTATTACCTTTTGTCGGCTCTAAGGGTGGCAAATCAACATGGAGCTCTGCTGCGCTGTGCTATGTTTGGTCAACTCGCTCGTCTAATATTTTAATGAGGATACAAACAAACCATGTTGTGCTGCGCTGTGTGAGGCTACGCTCTGTTTAAAAACGCAGCAGTCTCGAGCGAGGCGCGCTACCCGCCGTGCTGAGCCGCGCTGTGCCGAACTGTGCTATGTTTTTTATGGAGCTCTGCCATGCTGCGCTGTGTCGACCTTTATACTTTATACTGAGCTAGATTGTTAAAAAAACGTAGCTTAAGAAACACAGCACAGCGCAGTACAGCGCAGCATCGTTAAATTGTTAAAAAAACGAAGCTTAAGAAACACAGCACAGCGTAGCGCAGCATAGCGCAGCATAGCTCGATGTTGATTTGTCACCCTTACAATACCCTCACGATAGAATGAAGTGGTGACACTGTGTGCTTTCAATCCTTCACGACACGCAGCTATCTGCTTAGTAAGAGGAATTAAGACTACCTAATCCCAGCCTGTATTCGTTTCTGTATATCGACGAATTTAGAATACACAGTATTGCCAACCCATATACCAACACGATTTAAAATAAAGTACAGCGAAGGTAAAGAGAATATTTGAATAACTAAAACGTGTGTTCTACGAGGGTGAATCAAAAAATTCTTGGAATCAATATTAAAAAATGCAAAGATTTAAATAATAATATTTTATTTTTCTACATAATCTCCCTCCAATGCAATGCATTTAGAATAACGCGTTTCTAACTTCCTTATTCCTTGTGAAAAAAAATTATTTTCTTGACTCTCGAAAAAGTCCTCTACGGCAGCTATAACCGCGTCATTATCGTGAAATTTTGTTCCACGAATTTCCTCTTTTAATTTTGGAAATAAGTGAAAATCACTTGGGGCTAAGTCCGGAGAATATGGTGGGTGGTCAAGGAGATTGAAGCCAGCACAGCGGATTGCGTTGAGCGCAACTTCCGATCGATGGGCAGGAGCGTTATCTTGAAGGAACAACACGCCCAACGACAGTTTTCCACGACGTTTTTCTTTAATCGCTTCACGCACTTTCGGGATTAAATTTGCATAATAGGGTCCAGTTATCGTCTGGCCTTTTGGCATGTAATCAATAAAAAGGATTCCTTCACTATCCCAGAACACAGAGGCCATAACTTTGCCAGCGGAAGGAGCAACTCGAAATTTCTTAATGGATGGAGAGGATGGTCGTTTCCAAGACATGCTTTGTCTTTTAGTTTCAGGATCAAAATGGTGGACCCACGTTTCATCCATGGTGACAAGACGACGGCAAAAATTATCCGAATCACGCTGGAACATTTCGAGATTACGCTTGGAAATTTCCAAACGTCGCTTTTTGTTTTCGTCGGTTAACATTCGTGGCACCCATCTTGCAGACACTTTTTTGAACCCCAGTGAATCAATTAAAATGGATTGAACGCTACCAAAAGATATCTTTAGGATCTCAGCTATATGTTTTATAGTCATTCTTCTGTCTTCCAAAACCAGATTCTCAACCTTTTTGACATTTTCTTCTGTAACGGAGGTTGAAGGCCGCCCAGAACGCGGGTCATCTTTACAGCTTGATCTACCTCTTTTAAATTCAGCCACCCAGTACGCAACCGTAGAATAGGGTACAGCATCACCCCCTAATGTCTGCTGAATGTCCAAAAAAATTTCCTTCGTAGACATTTTTTTCAAACTGAGATATTTTATCACCGCACGTAACTCACTTTTATCCATAATTTTGACTTTTTAGCAACTCGTTGCACAAAAAAATTTATTACATGCGAACGAACTGACAAAAACAAGTGACAGTCTGCATAAATATAGTGTGATAGACACTCTTTAATTTGAATATCGAACTTGATCCAAAAAGGTTTCATATATATGCACTTCTAAGAACTTTTTGATTCACCCGAGTATCTGTCCCTTTCGTTTGGCTGTACAATGATCGATAAAATGACAGCTATCACAAATTAGACCATATGTATATCTGAGGAACAGATAGGAAGAAGTTTGTTGCATATTTTGTCTACTAGCTTTTGCGCGCGGCTTCACCCGCGTGGGCTTCGAACCCGTGCTTATCTCTATGCATATTTTTTATTAACATAAAAGCGGTTATTGTGACTAAACTATGATAGTTAGATATGTGCTCTCGCGCACGCATAAATAGGTTGTCGATTTTACACCTTGGTTTACAAAATCGCAATTTTCATACGGATCCCTAATTCATTTGAAAATAAAATATAGCCTATAACCTTTCTCGATAAATGGACTATCTCACACTGAAAGAATCGGACCAGTCGTTCCTGAGATTAGCGCGTTCAAACAAACAAACAAACTCTACAGCTTTATATATTAGTATAGATAATTCAATAAACAATCGTATGTGCATTACCCAAAGACTATATTCAAATTGCAATAGCTGCATTATAAGATCATCCTTCACCATGTCAAAAGTAAATCTTTTCAAAACAAAATAAAACGTCCTAAAATAACCGAAACAGCGTTATCCTAAGTGGACTGAGTTGTTTTGGTTTTGGTTTAACGTAACTCTGACAGACCTCAATGTTTGTTCGGGCCATTGACACTTTCTAGTGCCATGCAATTTTTAAGGTGATAAAACGAGTCCTCCGAGTAAATTCTCGTGCGCTCGAGGGCGCGAACTCTTCACTTGTCTACTTTCACCACCCACGTACTTAACCCGCTTATACTACAACCTACGTTGTTTAATGTTAGGACGTAGACACACAAATGTTCAACATTCCCGCTACATACCAACGCCCGCAGGAATTCTGCAGACTTCCCAAGAGGGTGTGTCCTGTGATTTCACTGATGTTTTTGTAACCCAGATAAAAATAAGTTTTATAAACTTTACGTGGCTATGCTTCTGTATATAAACATGTGCTCTGCCCACTGCCACTTAAGTTTAGCAATTGTTAGGGGCAATGTCGGTAACTTTGGTTCTCCTGCGTATCTCCTCATTTCGGATTCGATCTCGCAGGGTAACTGCGAGCGTAGCCACTCCATTCCCCTTTAGTGGGCAGGGCACATAGCTCGCAGGACTGACGACCATTGGGGCAGAAAAGTCCTCGAGTGGCGACTAAGTTCTGGAAAGCGCAATGCTGGTAGGCCTCCCACACCGGTGGACCGACGATCTGGTTAAGGTCGCCGCAAAACGCTGGATAGGCCTCAGTACCGACCTTCGTGGAAATCTTTACGGGAAGCCTATGTCCGGCAATTGACGTCTTTTGGCTGAAATTATGAAGATGATGAATATATAAGTATTTTAAAGAAAACCTCTAGACATGTGGAATATCATTTCATGCATTATTTCAGCCCATACATGACCCACCACTGAGTCGGGCCTCCTCCAACATGGAAGGAAATTAGCCAACTGTACCACGCTGGCAAGACGGGTTGGCACAGGGTTTACATCAAGGTTTCCTCCTCTTGTAGCTAGGTTGTCTGCATCTTGAATTCCTTAAGTCACCTCATACGACACCCTCAAGATGGTGTGGGTTGGTGACATTGTCAGCCACACGGACAATATGTAGAATGTGGTTGTGGATGTGGAATATGAACGACGCAAAATTACTCGAACATGACAAGATATCAGAAATCAGTAAGTGCAAACAGTGAACCTGTCGCATCTGCCAAAGAATCGATATCCGATGGAGTAAATGAGTTCTCGAGTGGAGAACACGACTCGACAGAGGCGATAAGAGGACAGCCTCGGGTTAAGTGTGTTGAAGATGTACGCAATGGAGCTAGACATATTGAGAAAGAATAGCCAAAGATAAGTGGCGTGCTTTAGAAAATGTAATGTCTAGTAGACTGGAACTGACAGTTCGTTGTTAGTTTGGCAAATAATGAAAAAAAAATGTAAGGGTGAAGTTAAGCTGACTTATTGGCGTAATATTTCTGCGACTGCTCCCAAGCACTGATCTGTAGTATCACCCACCACCCTATTCTTTGTTGTGGTCATAAGACAAAAGCAAAGGACAAGGTCGAAAACCTAGCCGCGAGAGAAGGAAAACTTGATATGGAACCCTGTGCCAACGGAGGGGCTGGCAGACAGCATGTCATAGTAGGCTAATTGGGAGAGCCGAGTCAGCCGTCGGTAATGTATGGGTTGAGTAGACTATTTTTTTATTTTTCTGTGACTTGAATGCCTTTGACCATAAGCTTGCGTGATGGAAACCAACGCCAGGGTCTAAGATGGAGCAGGCAATTCAAGGAAATCACAGGACCGGCTCTCACACACACACGACGGAACACAATAAAACTACTTGCTGGCTTGGCGGACCATTCGATCCTACCACCAAGCGTGCTGGGTTTTCTTAGCGGTTACTTTTGATAACTACAGAGATGTGTGATTGTCCTAATTGCATCGCAATTTTTGAAATATTTCACTTATTTTACTTTACTCCGAGCCTGATTCCCGCTTTCCTGTGTCCGGACACTAATGGATAAAAATGAAACGGAATGGTCTGGACAGTTAATATCCTTAGCGCAATCTGTGCACTTTGCACAGAGCTACTAAAATATTGCTATTTCTAAAAAGAAAATAGACTTTTACTAATCTGTCAGACTTGTTTGTACCAGCATCATTGTAACCCTTTTATTTAATTTTTTATTTAATAATTTAATTTCTCTGTGGAATGGCATACCGAACCGGTGGTAAAAACTAAATGATAATGATGTCTTAGGTTTTCACGATCTTTACACATTGCAGGAAATGATGGCTTCACGGTTATGATCGTTTTTTTTTTTTTTATTTTAATTTTTGATTTAGAGTATTTCTTTTGACTATTTGAAAGCATTCGTAAGAATTTATTCGAATAAAAAACATTTTGATTTTGATTTGACTTTTATTTTGAGCCAATGACGCTATTCAACTTGGATATTACGTTCTGCTTTTTGGTTTCGTGAAGATGAAGAACAGATGAATCAATTGCTGTTAAAAGTGAGTATGCAGTAACAACACTAAGAGAGGGAGCCTTACAGAATCTTATATCTATCATCCACAGAAGTGCCTTGAATTTGTCAGATGTGGATTAGGTTAATCACTATTAAAATAGAGACAGCCCACAGTAAGCTATTTATGTTAAACCATATTAATTAATATTATAAAAAAAAAACCCAGTTAAAACGGCCATCATAACAACGTAGCTAGTTAAATTACAAGATGAAGACGTTTCACAAGAGAAGCGCATCGTATAATAAAGTAAATATACCCGGGTATAATGGCTAACAACATCGCAACGAGGATATTATGGAATCATGTAACCAAAGTTTATGTTACATTATGCAATCTCCTAGTGCGAGAATTTATGTATGAACAACGTTATCTATTTATCTATACTGCACTCACATACAAATAAAATTGAAGTGTTAGTTTGTTGATATCTAAATAATTTAGATTGGTAGGACCTTTTTAGCAAAACATGATAAAGGAAATATTTCTTTTCTGGTGTATTTTTTTTTGTATGTTGTGCAGAGCTTATGCAATACAATCAAACAATCAAATCTTTCCTCCTTATAGTACTAGTTTTATAAAATAAATCAAGTTCCACATAAAGCATAGAGCTTAGCGCGTGCTCCAAACCACGGACGTAGCAGCGGGTCGCAGCTAGTTTTGAATATCCGCAATGAGGAAATCAATACTCAAGCAATACTTAACAAATTGTAATTTCGTATCGTAATTTTAGCATTTTAATATTCGATACTTCGTTTACTTAGGTGTGAAGATACATTTAATATAATATTTATATAGACATTTGTCGATGTGGTGACAGATTTAGAATACATAATGTCACCACCCCGTTCCATCCTGAGGGTACCGTTAAAGCTGAAGAGAAGGAAAACTTGAAATGAAACCCCGTGCCAACCTATGTGGCTGGGGTAATTAAATTACATGTAACGAAGGAAGCTCGACTCGGCAGCAGTGAGTAGTAGTAGTATAGTCATCATCATCATCATCAGCCCACATTAGTCCACTGCTGGACATAGGCCTCCCCTAAAGAGCGCCATAGCGCCCTGTCTTCAGCTTGACGCATCCAGCTGCTGCCCGCAACCTTTCGCAGATCGTCGCTCCATCTAGCAGAGGGCCGTCCCACACTACGCTTGCCGATTCGCGGTCTCCACTCAAGAACTCGTCTAGTATAGTCATTTCTAGTCTAATTTTTCTTAAAGTAAAAATGTCTATGTTTAGTCTAAAATAAAAATGTTACTATTTTTAAATATTATTAAAATATAAGGTGGAAAAAATAGAAAGGTATATTAGTAGATAGTTTATAAGTTGGAAGGCTGGTGAAGTTGTGTATTCTAAACATATACAGGTTTGATACGACATAGGGGCATTTTTTTTAACTGCCTATACTAGGTATTATTTCCAGGCTCTGTACCAAAAATCAATTAAATTGGCTTAGCAGCAAATGTTTTTTTTAAATTTTTGTCTCATTTGAACATGATGTATCTTTCCTAACAGATGTTTATGCCTAAATCGTTTATTATTACCTTAGGGGCTGTCCATTAATCACGTGATATTTTTTTAACATTTTTTAACCCCTCCGTCCCCCTTGGTGATACCTGGTGAGGTTTAAGACTACTCCTCCACCCCCCATGAAAAATCACGTTTTTTTTGTACTGTTTCGAATTCATACTAATCACATATATGTAGTAGGTATACTTACGTAGTGTAATTTAATGCCCCTCTGTCATATCAACTCTGTATAAGTCACCACACATATGAAAGCTTACTAGCAGTTTAAAATCTACGAACGTAAATTCACTAAATAGATCTCTAAACAACTCCCAAATAGCCTCTACCCTCTATTCGTAATGAACTTGGGTACCCATTATTATAAGTTATACCGGCAACAGTGGTTACTACCGACCCGTCCCCCGGGAATGATAATCCTCTATCTATTTGAAATCGCCTCATTTCTAAGCGTACCGCGTGAGGTACGGTATCCTGATAATGGTGTAGAAATACAGGCTATCATTGTTGCAATACTATTTGTTTTAGCCCCTTGATAAAAAGTGTGATACGTTTAAAGTGTCTGTGTTGTCCGTCTGGTGACGGATTTAGACTATACAATGTCACCACCCCATTCTATACTGAGGGTGTTTTAAGTGCCGACTAAGAGAAATGACATGGCCGAAAAACTTTCCGAAAGAGAAAGAAGAATTGACATGAAACCCTGTGCCAACCAGCTAACGTGGCACTGTAGGCTAGTTACCCTACATGCAATGGGAGAAGGCCTGAGTCAGTAGTGGGTCATTTACGGGCAGAGTAGTACCTAACCGTAAAAAAAATATTCATCCGTGTGGTGACGGATTTTCACTATTCCATTCCATCCTGAGGGTGTCGTAAGACAAAAGAAATGATAAGGCTGAAAACCTGGCCGCAAGAGAAAGAAAACTTGATACGAAAGCCTGACCAACGTGGCAGAGTAGGCTAATTACCCTCCGAATAACCGGAGGAGGCTGGACTCACCAGTGGGTCACTCTGTAGAGCAACATTCCGAACCGGTAGTAGTTTCAGCATGAATGTGGGTGGACGTAAGGGTTGTGGAAGATCAAGAGAGATGGATGGATTGTAAGCATGAGAAATTGTGTATGAAAGGTGTGACTGTAGATATGACGACTGATAGGTGTGTATGGAGACTACCACCTCGCGTGGGTCAGGGGTCGTAAGATGATGATAATGGTAACTGTAAATATGACGATTTGTAAGAGTTTTGTGATAATACCTACGTAAATAAAGTAAATTTTGAGTTTGAGTTTGACTTAAAGACTGGGTAGTAGTAATAGTAACAAAAAGATTTAAGAAATCTGTTTTTAGTATCACAGCTCCTGATTGCGTCAACTGATATTAAAGTAATTTTTATTGGAAAGGTGAGTGTTTTGGAAAGGTGACATCCTTAACGAAACATGAAACCCTGTGCCTGTATTCTACATCCTTAATGAAATGGATTTTTAAGGTTAATAAATATCATTTATTAACCTCTTCTATCGAGGCATGTATCCATAGGTAGGTACGAGTACATGTCGTGTAAGTTAATTCGTTACTATACCATTACGACATTCGTTACTATTCCGAATAACTGAAAGCGTACTTTTTTATTACAAAAACAAAACACGCATTATAACTTGTTGAAAATTGTTACGCAGTTTGCATAACGAAGTGAACTACGCGAAATTGATATCACTTCTAGTTTACATAAAATCCATTGTAAATTACACCGGTTTTGCATGCCGAGCGTAAAACGGAGTAAGGTTCTGCTAATAGTGAATCTCGTGAAGGCGACGACGTAAATCGGATTGAAATGCGACGCAACAGCACACTATAACTTAAAAGGAAAGGCAATTTCAACTTGACGGCAAAGAAGCGAGTTACACCACAATAGTTAAGTACAGAAACTAAGCTACATAAATCGCGCACTTGCGCAACGTCCATATAGACTTCGCTCTCGGACGGGACGGGTAAGAATAAAAAACTTCCCCACCGCACGCTGGGAAATAACGCGTGTTGTAAAAGTCAACAAAACCCAGCACGCTTGGTGGTAGGATCGAATGGTCCGCCCGGCTAGCTACCACCCTCACACCTAAGTCCGGCGCCAAGCAGTTTTACAGTGTTCCGTCGTGTGTATGTGAGAGCCTGTGGCCGACAGGGCATTTCCTTGAATTGCCTGGTCCATCTTAGACCCTGGCGTTGCTTTCCATCACGCAAGCAAAAACATGGTGATTTATGGTGGATATTCCGAAAATCCGAACGAAACACTTCAAGTCCACATTTATAATGCATACCGCGGAAATGTGGAATGCGCTTCCCGAGTGGGTCTTCCCCGATAGATATAATCTGGGAGTCTTTAAATCACGAGTGAATCGGTTTCTTCTAGGCAAGCGCGCTCCATCTTAGGTCGCAGTGTCGCTTAACATCAGGTGAACCGAGCGATAAAGCGTTAGCCTATCAAGTACAAAAAAAACAGTTGCAAACAGTGCGAACTCGAGTGCCATTCGATTTAGACACGAGTAGATGGAGTTGACAGTCGGAACAAGTTGCAATGACGGTTCCGCACGTAAACTGAACGACTATTTTTAATACAGTTGCGAAAAAATGAAGCAATTTAATAAAATAATAAAAACACAATAAACTCAACTAACTAATCATTTTTGACTTATAAACAAAAATGGCGCCAACCGTAGAATATAAGCAGAGATTTTTTTTTCTTCACCCATTCTAGTAGGCAAAAGCAACTATGCCCATACAGCCAAGTCTTCAGTAGAAAATTTTATTGATATGAAATGAAAATGAAATTTAATGAAATGAAACAATCAAATCATTAAATCTGATATTGAAAGAAATTAGTAAGTAGTTTCTTTTTAGAAATATACGTATTTGCATGAATCCTATAAACTGCTATGATGTTTTTTTAGTAAAAACTTCATGGTTGGTTTTTCCTTTTATTAGACATTATTTTGACAGTTGGGAAAGAAAACGCACTAGTGCGGGAATGGTAAAGAAAAAGCACGAGTGTGTAATAGCCCACTTCCCGAACGCTATACGTCCCTGTAATACGCCACTTTTTGAGCAACTGTATTAAAAAAGATTTATTATAACTGTTCAATTTCATCATTAACGACATTTCTGCCCGATAAACTATTCTCTACAACGTTGGTCCTACTGCAATGTCATGGACGAAAATTAGTCTACTATGCCACAATAGCAAGACGGGTTGGCATAGGGTTTGGATCAAGTTTTCCTTTTCTGGCGGTTAGGCGGTTTGCCTTTTGCGTTTTTTTAAGTCGCTTTTTACGACTCCCGCAGGACGTACACTGGCTTGGTGACATTGTATATTATAAATCCTAATTCCAAAAGATCACTGCGAGCAATCCTTGTGTTTCCAAATTTCCGTGTTATTCCGCAATATTAAGAATACATAGTGAGCCACCCCATTTCATCCTGAGGGTTTCGTAGGATCCGACAAAAGGACATGATAAGGCCGTTATCCTAGCCGCAAGTGAAAGTGTGCCAACCCGTCTGATTAGCTTGGCACAGTAGACTAATATCACTCCTTGTAGTTGGAGGAGGCCCGACTCAGCAGTGGGTCATTTATGGGCTGAGAAGAGAAGAAAAGTGAAGAGACCAATCCTAAATATCCAATGCGGTTTTAGGTGGCTACTCCATCAAGGAATAATTTGCTCTTGCTCTACAACATTCTGAGCAATAATAAGTTCGAGTGGACGATTTAGCTGGAAGGCTAAACCTTGTGCTAATCTGATTCCGATAATATGTGATGCTACACTCCGCCGGCGTACTTCGATTTACCGAAGGTAACAGGATTACTCGCGACGGATATCAGACGCCAATAATAATTGCTGTAAAATATCTTGAAATATTCAGATTACTGATATAGCCAATCTAGGGCGTTAGATATGCCTTCGGATTCTAGATGTGATCACGGGGTCCAGGTTCGATTACAGGTTTGGGGAAGTGTCTATGTGTAAACCAAAGATACTTGCTCTGAGTTTGGGTATCATTTGTATCTGTGAATTACACGTTTATAAGCCGCCCTCTGGAGGCAGGTAATAAATGGGGGAAAAATAGGGATTTTAATAATGTAATATATCCGTTAAAAAGTATTTAATATCCTGTCCTATAATCTGGCCAGCCTGAAAAACAAAGCTAATTTCCGTCCATGACATTAGGAGGCCCAATCAACAGTGGCTCATGAGATGATGATAAATATTTCAAAATCGAATACAAGTCCAAAGACAACTCGTTTGAACTCTCTAAATCGAATATTATGAATGTTATGTAATTGCAATAAGCCACAATGTTAGCTGACAGCACTTTAGTAACACCCATATAAGACTCGATATTTTCTAGATGTATTCGATTTTAAAATATGCTTCGAGTGCATCGATTTGCGGCAAGTGACGTGAAAATATCGCGCGAGATACCGAAACGAATTTTGAGATTGAACTTCCTCCATAAACATATTTCAGTTATGGAACCAAAAAAAAAATACATATTAATGTTCCGTTACTTAAATCGGTTCAATATTATTTATTATAAATAAATATCCTTGGACATTTCACACAACGCCATCTCATCCCAAGCTAAGCAACTTAATGCTTGTGTTATGGTAACGAGATGGATGATAAACTACTTAAATACATTTTTTTTGTAAATACATACATATTATAGATAGAAATGACACCCAGAATCCGAGCCAGTGCCTCTGGTTTAGACAAAGACACTTGCCCGACCCCGGAATCGAACCCGGGACCCGTTGTTCCAAAGGCGGCACATCTAACCACTAGACCAACGAGGCAGTCATTATACTACCCATATTTGACCCACTGCTGAGTTAGGCCTTCTACAATTCCATTCTCCTCCTAGGCTTAGTATACCAGGCTGGCAAGACGAGTCGACACAGAGTGTGTAGCAAGTTTTTCTTCTCTTGCGGCTAGTTGATCAAACTCAAACTCAAAAGGAACTTTATTTACGTATATTTCATCACAAAACTCTTATAAATCGTCATATTTATAAACACCATTATCATCTTACGGCCCCTGTCCCACACAAGGTGGTAGTCTCCACACACACCTATCAGTCGTCATACCTACATTCACACCTTTCACACACAACTCCTCACTCCTACAATCCCTCCATCTCCCCTGATCGCGCCCAAGATCTACCACTTGCATCCATTTAGTCGCCTCTTACTTAGACACCCTAAGGATAGCGTTGGTTGGTGACATTGTGTATAACTCGTCTATCCGCTGGGATAGACGAGTTGTATGTGGAGACCGCGAATCGGCAAACGTAGTGTAGGATGGCCCTTAGCTGGATAGAGCGACGATCTGTGGCCAGCAGGCTCTTTAGGGGAGGCCTATGTCGAGCTTTGGACTAGAGTGAGCTGGTAATGATGATGATCTATAATTTTAATAATAAATATAGATCATCATCATTATCAGCTCACTCTAATAATTAAATGTTTCAATAATAAATAATTAATAATTGCTTACCATCAGTAGGCAATTATTTAAAAAAAAAAAACTAAGAGATGATGCTGAGATGGTTGTCCATGTCGAGAGAATGCATGAAGAACGACTGACGAAAAAAGTGTATAAGGCGAATGTGAATGAAAGTGTTGGAAGAGGAAGACCTAGGCGGACGTTTCAAGACCAAATCAGGGACGTCTTGAAAATAGGCCAGGTCAAAAGTACCCTAAATCGAAGAGCATGTATGAAGGGAATAATGAAAGTGGACGAAGCGAAACAAGAATGTAAGGATCGTAGCAAGTGGAAAGAAGTGGTATCTGCCTATCCCTACGGGAAAGAGGCGTGGTTATATGTGTATGTTACTAAGAGGTAGCAAATTATGATACTCACCTCATGCAATAATTTTACAAATACACGTATTTATCACAACGCGCCTAATACCATGACTAAGAACGCTCGTTCTACTTTTTTAAACAGTTAGGATCTTGTTTCTTCTTCTTCTACTACTTGGTTCATAACATAAAGTTAAAATACAGTGACAAAACAACTCTTCTATTTTAAGCATTTAGCGTGATCACCTGAATAACAAAATAACTTCTATAAATATATTCTTGTGCGTAACTAGCGCGGGCTAGAAAGTAAGTAGATTGTGTTGGGGAAATGATTTAAAATTCCTGACAAGTGCTGTACACATGTGCTGGGAATAACCTACAACGCCCAAAGACAATGTTTACTTGGCTGCATACTACTACTTTACTAACATTCGGCCCATAAATGACCCATTGCTGAGTCGGGCTTCCTCCATTTACATAGAGGGTAATTAATCCGTGTGGAGACGGATTTAGAATTCATGGTGTCGCCACCCCATTTTCATGTCGTGAGAGCGACACCCTCAGGATGAAAGAGGCAACAAATGGAACGTAAAAAGGCAATATGTATGTATTTACATAAAAAAATATGTATATAATGTAGTTTATCAGCCATCTCGTTACCATAACACAAGCATTAAGTTGCTTAGCTTGGGACGAGATGGCGTTGTGTGAAATGTCCAAGGATAATTATTTTATATTTATATTTACCTCGTCCCAAGTGAAGGAATACTGGACGCAAACCCTTTTTTTTTTTTGTGCGCCCGGGGTAAAATCCTTTAAGGACTATCCCCGTCGGCCACGGGGTTGGCCGAGGGGGGCGTGTGGGACTCTCCCCCAGAGTGGGGGCCTACCCACTAAACATCCTCGGAGTGCTCCAACTCGCGTCCTGTTACGGCATTGTGGGATCTGGTGCAGGTGCCAACCCCTCTAGCCAGCGTGGCACAGTAGGCTAATAGCCCTCTATGTAATTCGAGGAGGCCCGACTGGTGACGTCCGTGTGGTGACGGATTTAGAATACGCAGTGTCACCAACCCATATCATCCCGAGGGTGTCGTAAGAGGCGAACTAAGGGAATGCAAGAGGCAAATCATTTAGCCGCAAGAGAAGGAAAATTTGATACAAACCCTGTGCCAACCCGTCTTGCCAGCGTGGCACAGTAGGCTAAATTCCTTCCATGAATTTGGAGGAGGCCCGACTCAGTAGGGGGTCAGTAATGGGCTGAAACGAACGACTCAGTAGTGGGTATTTTATGGGCTGAGTAGTAGCAGTAGTAGTAATTAATCTGCTGTGCCACGCTGGCCAGAATGGTTGGCACAGGATTTCCGATGAAGTTTTCCTCTTGTGGCTAGGTTAGCGGCCTTGTCATTTCCTTTTGTCGGCTCTTACGACCCCCTCAGGATGGAATGGGTTGGTGACACTATATATTCTATATCCGTCACCCCCACTGTAGCTGAATAATATTGAACCTTTATTTCGTCTAAGAACCGCCGATGTTATCACATGACGCATAATAAACGGTCCGTAGTGATGCGATCAAACCTATAAAACCGTCCTTTTTTTGTCGGGGGTTAATAAGAATTCCAATTTAACACACATAGACTATTCTTTAAAATATTATTACTATCCGCGTGCTGATGGATTCAGAATACACAATGTCATCAACCCATACCATGAGTCCGTCCTATGGAACGCCAAGCGGCAAGAGAACGAACACTTGATACAAACCCTGTGCCAGCCCATCTTGCCAGCGTGGTACAGTAGGCTAATTTCCTACATTGTGGGCTCGAATTTGTCAGGTTATTTAAACATAGGTTGTAATGGCCACATATTGTTATATTCCTTCTACATAATTAGTTGTATTTTTTATTATTCTCATGTCTCTTTATTTCATATTTTTACATATATATTTAAAAAAAAAATACATAAAAATAGACAAAAACCGTCGAAACCGAGGTCGATGACCTAAGCTACCGCGGGTTCAGGGCTCCAGAGAGAGGAACCTCCTCACGATCCTTGCCGAATCCAGTATGACAGCCTTTTGAATAAGGCCCTTAATCCAGCAACCCAGCGAGAGTTTCTTGAGATGTTGGTCGAAACTCTTCGCAATAAGACCGTTTACTGAAACAACTATCGGCATAATGATTGTTGAATCCACATGCCACATTGCGGTAACCTCGTGAGCCAAATCGAGATACTTGGTGAGTTTCTCTTTTTCGGCTTTAACGAGGTTCTCGTCATTTATTTATTATTAGGATTAAAAAGCAGTGTAGACCATCAATATTAAAACGTATATAAACTTAATATTACTCATTGTAACACCAGCACCATTAACCTCAAATTGCTATCTAAATTAAAATCATATTGGCTGAGAAGGGAGGAAATCTTAAATATGTGACAATGAAGGAATAAAAAATACATAGCAGTAAACTTAATTGAAACTAACATAATTTTGACATTATAAACTCTAAGTAAGTAAAGCAATTAATAAACAGATCTCGTTTCAGCCCATAAATTACCCACTACTGGGTCGGGCCTCTCCAAATTAATGGAGGGAATTTAGCCTACTGTGTCAAGACGGGTTGACAAAGGGTTTGTATCAAGTTTTCCTTCTCTTGGGGATAGGTGATCTGCCTCTTGCGTTATTTTAGTCGCCTCTTACGACACCCTAAAGAAGGTATGGGTTGGTGACATTGCGTATTCTAAATCCGTCACGGACTGAGACATATACTGAGTAATAACTAAAAATGAGAAAAGAAAAGAACTTTTTCTTTGATAGTGTTGATCGTTGAAGTTCTGAAACTATAATGGAAGGTGAACCGGAAATTTGGCTATAAGTAACCTTTATAGGTCCTAATATTGACTTATGGGCCCCTTTGGCGTGGGCCCGATTCTAATGATAATTGACGGCCCCACATTAAAAAGATGGGTGTGCAAAGTTCCCATCTTATCGGCAAGGTATCGAGACCACGCATAAATTTACCCAACTTTGAATTAAGTTTTTGTTTGTCGACTTCTGGGGTCACTGCTGTATCTACTTTGCCTATTTCATTTGCGCGCAGTCTTTGCTACCAGTATTTAAACATAGCTATGTTCCAGTAGGTTCCCTCCATGGGAGTGGAGGAGGCCCGATTCAGCAGTGGGTCATATATGAGCTAAATAGTAGTAGTAGTATGTTATTGTGTCCGTGTGGTGGCGGATTTTCGGTGTCACCCCACCTTGAGGGTTCTTCAGAGCCGATAACAGGAAATGACAAGGCCGATAACCTTACCGCAAGGCTCTCTGCCAACCCGTCTGGCCTGCGTGGCACAGTAGACTAATCACCCTCCATAAAATTGGCTGAGGTCCGACTCAGCAATGGGGCATTTATGGGTTGAATGTTAGTAGTAAACGATACGACAGCCAATATGGTATAAATTTATAATAAACCATGTCAAGATATTTTCCGTAGAAAGTGGGTCGGCTTGATGAGGCGTCTCAAGTAATAGTGAAAATTTACTTTCCATGGAAACTAACATCTCTCGAACGGCATATTATGACTACAATGAGACCTATAAAACATACAACGTTATAAAACGTGCTATACTCTTCTATTCATTTCTCTTCGTAGTTTCCTGACACTGACACTACTACTACACAGCTCATTACCAACTGCCGAGTCGGGCCTCCTCCCATTACATGGACGGCAATTAGCCTACTGTGCCACGTTGACTAGACGTGTTGGCACAGGGTTTCGTTTCAAGTTTTCCTTCTCATGCGGCTAGCCTTTTCATTACCTTTTGTCAGCTATTACGATACCCTCAGGGGTGGTGACACTATGTATTTTAAAACCGTCGCCACATCTAAGAAAGGGTCTTCCGGGTACTTTGCCATGTGGCAGCCTTAGGGCACAATTAAACTTTTTTAGTATGTCGTTTATATACGTTTCTTACATTTATTTGTTTCCTATATTAATATTAACATCCTCCGTATGGTGACGGATTCGAAATACATAGAGCCACCACCACATTCCATCCCAAGGGGGTCGTAAGAGTCGACTAAAGGAAATGACAAGGCTGAAAGGCGCAAGAGAAGGAAAATTCGAAACGAACCCCTATGCCGTGCCAACCCGTTTGGCCAGCGTGGCATAGTAGGCTAATCACCCTCCCCATGTTGAGAGGAGGCCCGTCGCAGCAGTGGGTCATTTATAGCCTGGGTAGTAGTAGTATATCAATATTCCTGTGAATAAAATCTGTCTCTTTGGCTTGGTCTATTATTTCTTTACCAGTCCTACTTACCAACACAGGAACAAAATAAATTCTGGTACGCATAAAAGACGCTCTCTCTATCTCAGTATTTATTGTTGTTTTAGGGACAGTTCGTTCAGAAGTTAATCTCGCCCCGAAATATCTACCACGTAACGGCTCAGCCGGGATTTTGTGGCACAAATGATAGCTAATAAATATCTTAATTGCCGTCTGCCTTAAATTAAACAAAAGGTAAAGAATGAAAGAGTTTTGTTGCTGATAGTAAGCCAGATTTATATTAATTACTGCTTGACCCGGTTGTATACTATATAATATATAGTATCTTAATATATATATTTCTTGTGTACGTGTGTATGTGACTGAACTCCTCCTAAACGGCTGAACCGACTTGAATGAAATTTTTTGTATGCGTTTGGGTGGCACCGAGGATGGTTTAGATTCACAAATCAGCCCGACAGATGGCGCTGCAGTCGGTAAACAAATATCATGCAGGACAACGTCTGCCCGGTCAGCTAGTATATATATATAATCCGTTCTGCCTTATATTGTTCGAGTGATTGTTTGAATTGATTTTTCTTTTTTTATCTATGAACTAGTTAAAATAAAAAGTACGATATCTATACAAATAAATAAAATTGGAGTGTCTGTTTGTAATAATAAAATAACCACTTTTTACTAAATGCGTAAGTATATAGACACAGTACATAGACTAAAATATATATTTTTTTATTTTGTCTGTCTGTTTGTTCCGGCTAATCTCTGGAACGGCTAGACCGATTTTGACGGGACTTGGACTCACTGATAGGTAGCTGATGATATAAGGAGTAACTTAGGCTACTTTTTTAGACTAGCTTCGTCCCGCGGCGTCACCCGCGGTACGACAATAACCGCGGGTAACATCGCACCCGTGGCCGGGGCGGACCGCTAGTTTTAAATAAAGTTCACCATTCGAGGAAAACATCCAAAGTCATTTTTGAGTGTTTTGTAGTGTTGTAGACGGATGAATCATTGCGTATATCTTTCTAGTGAGATTTTTTTCATTTATATCTTTCATGAAGTACTGCTACTACTAATCAGCCCATAGATGACCCGCTGTTGAGTGGGGCTTCATTTAACTACATGGAGGGTAATTTGGCTCCATGTCACGCTGGCCAAAAGTGTGTAGTAGAGGGTTGCGTATCAAGTTTTCCTTATTTTGCGGCGAGGTTATCGGCCTTGTCAATTACTTTGTCGGTGTTACGCCATCCTCAGGATGGAATTGTGTGACACTGTGTAAACTGTTTTTAAATCCATTATATGTATAGTGGGACGATAATACCCGCGACATAGTCCAGCACTAATGTAGCTATTTATCGCGCAAGCATATAAATATGTAAACAATATTAATTGTGAATTTGAATATCTTTAATTAATTTGATTCCCGCCCTTAACTGTTTCATACCGGCTAGCAGTTGTTGCAATGGTTTAGCAGTTGTTAATGGACTTAGGGTTTCCAGAATCTATGCACATTGCGCTAAAAGATGTCATAACAGTTCTGATCGTGTTATTTTATTACCACGGACGCTGCAAAGTTCTGGGACACGACCACTAATACTTAATTTTAGCAACCGTAATAGCATCCGTAATTTATGTACTTTTTATATAAACTACTAGCGACCCGCCCCGGGTGCAATGATGAACCTCTAAATATACCTATCAGTGTTTCTCTACAATATTGTGGATGTATGATCATAAAAATCTTACTCTTGAATCACTCTATCTAACTATAAAAAACGCTTCAAAATCCGTTGCGTAGTTTTAAAGATTTAAGCTGTATAGGGACGGACAGACGTCAGCGACTTTGTTTTATATTGTGTAGTGTTAAACTACACAATGATGATTGATTACAGCTTTTCTTAAACTTGACAAAAGTCTCTAAGCTGTTTCCATTTTTTTTAAATAATTATCATTACGTTAGCATATAATAATAAGAACGAAAATGGAAGATTGTCAGATAATGCAATTTTTTACTACCCTTTTACTTTTACCCTACTTTCAATTCAAACAAAGTTTTTGACTTTTGATCGAATCAAGGGAAATGTTATCAACATTTTGTAAGTTTTTATTTTAAGGGAATTAATTTTGTTGCGTGTCTTGAAATGTTGAATGAAGGCTGACATGAATAAATGTTTAAACATTTTACGTCCTAAAAGTGAAAGACTTATTAACTTTTACATTCAGCATAAGATATTCATTTAAAACAGATATATTTTTATAACTCCCATTACCACGGGCATGGCGAAAAGGAATTTCGCTCGGAGGCCAAATTTCGTAACCGCTGGAAGGACTGCCTAACATTTTATTACTTGATAAAAACACAGTGAGGAAATTTTGTCCCTTCTTCCTGCCTTTTATGAGCTCCCAAGACAGAATGCTATGGGAATCGTCGAGATGGCAAAGTCTTATTAAATTATTAGTTACGATCTTTCTTTCTAAAGCAATTTTGAGTGTTGGCTTAGATGGTTTTAGGTAATGAAATATTTCAATTAAGACATACACATGGCTTACAGGAGAAATTATATAAAAAATACAATGGGCGGCCTTATCACTAAAATGTAAATGGAATTTTAATTTAATTTTATGCTATCAAAGATAATAAGCATGCATGCTTAAGGTCGATAACAGTTTAATATAATTAAACACCCTATTATAGAGACATCAATCCTGGGAGCACTGTTACGAATTTATAATACATAGCGTCACCACATCATTTCATCCCGTTGTATCCGTAAGAGCCGACAAAAGAAAATAACAAGGCCGAAAACCGTAACCGTAGTTGGAGGAGCCGTCTTATTATCAAAGATATACGTGAAAATAAATGTATTTCCCTTCATGTAATTAGAGGAGGCCCGATTCACTAGTGGGTCATTTTTGGGCTGAAAAGACTAATTCTACTACCAGTAGATATAACTCATCTCTTGCAAAAATAAGGCTTTAATATAAACAGGTTGATAATAATATGATGAAAATAAAACTAGCTGCATCTTATGACGTCAATATCAACCAACAACCGTGTCGTGTCGGCGGTTTGCGGTCTACGGTGCGACGATACCGTGCGATGTAGAGTGCACTTACCCCGGGAAGGGCACAGATATTAGCATACTATGCCAATATATGGGGCATCCACCCTGATCAATACAACTGTCAGATGCAGGGAGCTTGTACATAATTTTTACAAGGGTCCGGTTATTCCTATGTTGACGTGTTCAAATTTGACCGGAATTTTGATGCTTAGTCTTGGTGATATGTGATTACTGTTTGTCTAACATTGTGAGTATTATAATTATAATTTTGGGGTGACTAACATGCTACATTATCCCAAAAAGTCCGAACTGTATGGACCATAAAAGAGACCATGATTCTCTTTGTTTGTTTCGGCATTTCTGCTCAGAGGTCGTCAGTTAGGAAATGCCGCCGGAGCCATCTAGTTAAAAAAAAAATGTAAAAACATTGACTTGTAAAAGTGTCCTTAAAAGATCTATTTACAGAAATAAACATAATTTATTAAATATCGGCAACATATGCGAGAATTACCAAAAAGTCCTACACCGCGATAGCGAAGTTTACAGATCAATTCGCAAGGTTAAGAAATCCCCGACTACAGGTATTGAGGAAGGCGCCGCGGGCCCCTACCAGACATATCACCTGGTCTGGACGGATGATCAGGCCTTTGCGCCTGAAATGTATTATGACATCTCGTCACCAACATTTATCACATTTCACCAATACTAAGCATAAACATTTAAGGCAAATTCTCTTGCAAAAATACGGCTTATTATACAATCAAGCCACACAATGAGAAACGGACGACATAGCAAAGAGAGATCCGGAGAAAAACACTAAGTATTATTGTTAATATAAATAATTTCAATTATGTTATCGCTTTAATAACCTAATTTTAAATTTAAGGAAGTTTTCAATTCAACTGTATTTTATTTGTCTTTTTCTATTTGTAATCGCAGAACTACGACATTTATAAACGTTTTAATCCGAATAATACTAATTTGACACCGGCGTAAATTAGAATAGGTGTATGCTTGGAAGGTCGACATCAACTGGTTGTTATTAGTGTTTCTTGTACATGGGTTATTATTTGGAGGCAACTTAATGAAAGATGAAAGATTAATTGAAGACTTGAATGGAATATCCTTATGGAATTTTATTTTTTTTCGCTAGGTTGTCGTCCGTCTATAACAACATGCGTGGTTGAAAAAAAAGATATTTAACGTGTTAACAATTCGTTATATTTTGCTACTTAGAGACTTTTTGAAGACAAACCGACTTCTATTCATTTCTAGCTAAAAAGTTACATTTTCTCCAAGTTTCTGGACGCCTTTCAATTTTGCGGAACACAAAAAACACCGGAGACTATCGCGGTTCTGACATGTTTTTCGCCCGCGTGTTGATTTATTTGTGCAATAAATCTCATATCGGATTAATCAGGTTAAGTTTTGTCAGCTTAGCAATGTGTCACGTTTTTGTCGTATGAATTGATTTCATTTGGCGAACAAATACGAGCCATTCGGAAATGTGTTATGATGAAATGAAGTATTTTATTCCACAGTCAGTACCACAAAGTATACCTACCTGTCAGATACATAACTGGATAAGTAACTAGGCTTTGTATATAATATCTCAAACTCAAACGGAACTTTATATACGTAGGTTTCATCACAAAACTCTTATAAATCGTCATATTTACAAACACCATTATCATCTTACGGCCCCTGTCCCACACTAGGTGGTAGTCTCCACACACACCTATCAGTCGTCATACCTACATTCACACTTTTCACACACAACTCCTCATTCTTGCAATCCCTCCATCTCCCCTGTCGCTCACAATCAAGGCTGCTCTACAGAGAAGAGCGGGCAAGAAACTCTGTAGTTGCTTTTTTAAAATTATTGTTCTTGTTTACAAAAAGCACTAAACAGCATAGTGAGAGCAAGTTCGCAAGATGAGAGAAACACGCTACACGTTTACGCAATGAATGACGGATAGACCTTGACAGAGCCAATAAAAAAAAAACAAATCCGCGATTAAAGGTCTCCATTGCGTGCAGTCTGACGTGCAGTATAAAGTTAAGTCTTTTTCTGATGTTGGTATCTGACTTCACTATACTTATGCGCGTATCTGTCAAATTTGACATAAATGGCGATGTGTGGACACAACATATGTCATAAAAAAATTGTAACAGATTGTACTACTCTACCCATAGATACCTGTTGAGCTCCTCCAGGTACCTGGAGGGTCATTAATCTACTGTGCCACGCGGTTGGCACAGGATTTGATGTCAAGTTTTCCTACTCTAGCAGCCAGCTCCTACGGCATTATCAATATGGAATGGGGTGGTAACACTGTTTATTCTATAACATCCGTCAACACACGGACAAATACATTGTAACACAGAATTATATATCTCCAGGGAGCCAATTCTCACGACGGTAGACATAATTTGGAATAGAGATAGAGATTTTGAAATCCAAATAGAGATCAAGATCATGATAGAGATGACGTCTCGACCGGTCCCGACCAGTCGTAGCATCTCGCACGGCTTTCCATAGACATATACCGGAATCGACATGGCGACAATAGCTTTAATAGATTTTCGCTCGTGATGACGTCATTCTCTACCGTTATCTCGAATAGAGATGTATCTCTACTGCACGAGAATTGCCCCCCAGTTGCTTGTAAAATATCGCGGTCGTATAATTATTCAGATTTTTTTTTTTCTATAAAATAATATATTTTAGTATTTAAGTTTTAGGTTAATTGGTATTTTTAGTCTTGCATGTATTATATTTATTTATGGGTATTTATAATTAATTTTAATTTAATTATCTTTTATTAATTGTCAAACTCACTTAACTGACAAATCTATACTAATATTATAAAGCTGTATTATTCAGAATAAAATTATTATGTACCTTGTCGGTCACATAAAATATCGGCTAATTAAATTTATTATTCTTTGATGTTTAGTATGAAAAATTTAGTTTTATTTTTCTTTCATTTCATTTGCAATATAGAAAATACTCTTGGGAAAAAATATTGAAGAGACCGCATAGACAATCTAAAGTTAATTGGTCCCTTTCGATCTGAATTCTTTGAATTGAATTTCCAGCTCCGGTATTATATCTCCAACATTGCAGGAAGCTTCACTCTATTAGAATAGAATAGAAAAATGCTTTATTGTATAAACCAATTATGGCGTTCACAATCGTCATCGGATACATCACTTATAAAATACTACTACCAGGTCGGAACGCGGCACCAACCGAGAAGACCTGGCGGAAGAAACTCGGTGGGCTTGTCTCTTTTTTTAAACGCCATATTACAATAACCGTTATCTTATAATTAGTTTCGTTTGGTTCCGAAAGGCGCTCAACTGAAATATGAATTTTATAATAAAAAAAAGAATAATTAAAAATGAAATTATAAGTCATGAATCCAGTGAGTCGACCAACCCCAAACAGCGGCACCTGTTCACAAGCATAACGCATGTGGCAGCCATCGATCTCCTCAACCATATCAAAGGGAAGTGTTCGACCCGTCACACGTCGCTACCACTGTTCAAAGTATTTTAGTGAGCATGACAACTCACAGGATAGACGCACAAAATTAAATGAGGTTAAATTCGAATATTCATTTCCAGTAAGCTTGCCGCTTTGAATCCAAACTAGTAAAAATATATAATTATTTTTCTATTTTATATGTGGTAACATGAGCTCGAGCAGCTTAATCCCAGGCTACGGGGTCAGTCAGGTAATCAGTAACGCTATAGTAGCCTTTCTTACAAAGTTGAGATTTAGCTATCTTTTTGAATCTATGGATCGGAAGTCCTCTCAAATTTGTAGGGACCTTATTGTAGAAGCGAATACACTGACCTACAAATGAATTACTTATTCTATGGAGACGAGTAGCATGTAAAACAAGATTAATTTTATTCCTAGTATTCACAGTGTGAGTGTCACTTAATTTATCAAACTTCTCAATGTTTTTTCGGACATACAATATATTTTCATAAATGTACTGACCAGCTACGGTAAGAATACCCATCTCCTTAAACTTATCTTTGAGGGATGTCCTGGGAGCCAGGTTATAAATAGCTCTTATTGCTCGTTTCTGGAGAACAAAAATTCTGTCTATATCTGCAGAACACCCCCAAAGTAGTATACCATAGGACATTATACTATGAAAGTAACTAAAATAGACTATTCTGGCCGTAGCCACGTCACTTAACTGTCTAATTTTTTTCACGGCGTAAGCTGCGGAGCTCAATTTGCTTGCCAGCCTATCGATGTGAGGTCTCCACTGCAATTTTGTGTCTATAGTGATACCCAAGAAAACAGTGGATTCCACAGATCCCAATTCATCTCCGTTTAGTTGCACATTGGTTGCTAAGTGTTTAACATTAGGCATTGAGAACTTCAAACACTTGGTTTTACTGTTATTAAGTAGTAAATTATTAGTGTTGAACCAATGCATAACTTTGGACAGTGCATTGTTCACATCGTCATAGTCTTTTAGCTGTCTACTTATCTTAAATAATAAAGATGTGTCATCCGCGAACAAAACAATGTCATGACTATTTTGAACATAGAATGGTAAGTCATTGATGTATACAAGGAACAGAAATGGGCCGAGAATAGAGCCCTGAGGGACGCCAATGGTCACTCGAGAGCCTTGGGAACGCTTACCATTGACTTCAACCCTCTGGACTCTATTACTCAGGTAAGAACTAAGCAAAGCAAGAGCTCTATCCTTTACGCCGTAATGGTGGAGTTTTCTGACGAGAATCTCATGATGAACGCAGTCGAATGCCTTGGACAGATCACAAAAAACACCAAGAGCATCTTGTTTCTGTTCCCAGGCCCCGAATATATGTTTCATCAACTCAATGCCTGCATCTATGGTTGAGAGGTTTTTAGTGAACCCGAATTGTTTGCCGTGAAATAGATGATTGCTGTTAAAGAATTGCATCATTTGTAATAAAATTAATTTCTCAAAAATTTTACTTAAGGCTGGCAACACAGATATAGGTCGAAAGTTAGAAAGATCTTCAGTGCTACCAGCCTTAAACAAAGGTAAAACTTTACTGAGTTTCAACTGGTCAGGAAACACCCCATTCATAATACAGTTATTAAAAATTATTGCTAAAGCGGGTGCTATGACATCTATAACTGAGGAAATAATATATACAGACATTCCCCAGACATCGGAAGTCTTCTTCATTTTTAAACTTTTGAAGGCGGTTGTGACATCTTTGTGAGTTACAGGCAAGAAGCTAAATGTATTGTTCGATGTACCCACACTTTGTTTTAAGATCGATTCAGCCAAACTAGGAGATGCGTCCAGAGTTTTCGTCGTTAATAAAGGAATGTTGGTAAAAAAGTTTTCGAACTCTGTCGCTACTTCCGAGTCTGACTTGACATATCGATCATCTATTTTTAAATAAAAATTACTTTTCGGCACTTTCGTTTTACCAGTTTCGTTATTTATTATATTCCATGTAGTTTTTATTTTATTATCGGAGTTTTGCAGTTTAGTCTTTAGAAATAATGCCTTCGCGCAGGCACAAACCTTTTTAAATATTTTTGAATATATCTTAGCGTATTCAAGAAACGATACACTATGATTGTATTTTTTTTGACTGTACAAATCAAATAAACGTTTTCTACTTTTGTATATGCCGGGGGTTGCCCAATCGTTAAAAGTGACTTTGTCAGATATCATAGCACTCTTAGGTTTAAAGACGGTCGCAAACTCGCGTTTAAAATACTCAAAAAATTTATCGTATTGCTTGTTTGTATTGGTATCGTGATAAGGCAGCTCCGGTAGCGTATACAAAAGATTATTTCTAAAATGTGCTAGGCGTTTGGTTGTAACTGGAATAAAAGTAATGTTTCTCCTTTGAATTGGTATAGATTTTACTGGAAATATGGCCAGCTGGCCACAATGGTCAGAATCTAAGACAGTAATTACTGATTTATAACAGGGTGTTATGTTGCAAAAGATGTTATCTATACATGTGGCACTTGTGGCCGTGATCCTTGTAGGTTCTAAAAAAATGTTGTACAAGTTATATGACTTAAACAAAGAGAGAAATATTTGCAGTAGTCTTCAAACTCTGGTATCTCTGTGATGCGGTGCAGTACCAAAACGAAGTTTATAACCGCTACCAACTCTCCAACGTTTAAATAACATTTCTCATAAAACAACCATCAATATAGGTAACTTCCCAAAAGTTAACACAACACACCGAGCGGAAAGTTTGTGTTAACTTTGATAAAACAATTGATATTGAGTGAAAACATCTTGAGATTTGGAGCACACGGGTTAAAAGTAATTTTATTCATCCAAACAAGGCTTTGTTTTTGGAGTATACATTGATTTTTCTAAGACTGAACCGCAAGAAATGAAGACAGATGAAAATAATTAACTTGTGGAAAAATCTTTAACATTGATAATAGTTAATGAAACTGGCGTCCCACAAGGCGGCATAATCTCTCCCCTTCTATTTTCGCTTTTCATAAACTTTCTCACACCCAGACTTCAGTGTGCGTATCATTTGTATGCCGATGGCCTTCAGCTTTATCGACAAGGTAGTGTGGACACTCTTTCTGCGACTATTAGTAATTTAAACCAAGATCTTGAAGTCGTGAAGGGCTGGTCAGATAGGTTTGGTGTGGCAGTTAACCCGACTAAGTGCCAAGCCATTATCATCGGGAGTTCACGGTTGCTGCGTAGAGTGGACAACATTTTATTACCATGTCTAAGGTACGATGGTACTGTCATTCCTTTTAGCTCTGAGATTAAAGATCTTGGTATGATTATCGATAACACTCTCAACTGGCGTGCTCAAGTGGGTAATGTCAGCCGGAAAGTCACTGGAGCTTTACGATTTCTTTATCGGTATAAGAATCTTCTCCCGTCTAACGTCAAAGCAATGCTTGTACAGTCCTTGATTTTTCCTCTTATCGACTATGGTGATGTGTGCTACTATGACCTGAATGCAGACCTCCTCAATAAACTGGACCGGCTTCTTAACAACTGCATTCGGTTCGTTTTCAACCTTCGCAAATATGACCATGTTTCAGAGTTTAGAGCACAACTCAAATGGTTGCCCATTCGGCAGCGTCGAGAGGTACGGGCGTTGACCACTCTTCACTCTTTTCTTTGTTCTCCCACCCCACCCACTTATCTTTCTTCTCTTTTTGAATACTCCTGTTCCATTCTTGACAAAAATTTGCGCTCCTCTCACAATCGGCAACTAAAGTGCCCTACCCATTCTTCCGACTTCCTACACAGTTCTTTTTTTGTACAGTCCATACTATTGTGGAACGCCCTACCTCCGGAAGTCAGGATGGTCGACTGTCGGTACACGTTTAAGAAAGAAGTTCGCAAGCATTTGAGCTTAACTAACTAGCCTGATGTTTGTCGTAGAATTTTATCAGTCTTTATTTTCTCTTTATCTGAGTATGTTGTATGTATGTATCTATAACATATGTTTTATACGTTATGTATGTATTATATGTATGTATGTCTTATTATAGGATATATTATGTACGTATATGTATGATCTATATTATCCTATCCAATGTTACTAATTCAATGTAGTAGTGCACCTACCACGCGCCGTTTCTGCACCACCCTAAGGTAGACTGGTAGAAAATGCCTAAGGCATTAAGTCCGCCTTTGTACATTACTGTGCAATAAGTATAAATAAATAAAAATAAATAAATAAATAAAAAATAAATTGCAAAAAATTATAAATGAGAAATCTCTACTTGAGTATTTGATGTGGACTGGTATGTATCGTCGTTTCAGCCCATAGATGCCCCACTATTGCGCCGAGCCTCCTCCAAATTCATGGAGGGAAACTAGCCTAACGTGCCACGCTGGCAAGACGGGTTGGCACAGGGTTTGTATCAAGTTTTCCTTCTCTTGGGGCTAGGTGATCTGCTTCTTGCTTTCTTTTAGTCGCCTTTACGATACCCTAAAGATGATATGGGTTGGTGACATGTGTATTCTAAATCCGTCACCAGACGGACATTATTTAAATGAATATTAAAAAAAGAATGAAATTAAGATGCCTAATTAAAACATAAATTGCAAAACAAGCCTTAATTTGTAATTCACACTCACACAAATGGCCCCATGTTTGTTTATTTCACGTTCAAAGCAGTCTTACGTTCAATCAACGTGTTTGTTCAAACTTGATTGGAGTCTAAAATTGAATCCACTCTGAACTGTAATTGATATGCGGCTAAATTAATTCTCGTATACATGGCAATAATTCAATTTACGTTTTACAGCCTATGTAGAATCATTAGAGAGAAATGTTAGAGTAAATTCGACGTTAAAAGGTATAGTTAAACTATTATTGTAATGAAATGTTTGACGGATTTAACCGTTTTTATTTTGTATGTGTCCGTAGCAGCGAAGACTGGTACAGAAGATCTTCTAAACAGAATAAAAACAATGGGAAATAAATAGAATATATAGTATTAAATACTAGATATTATTAGAATATTGCGATGGATGCGGGCGGCCCAGACTTGCCTTAGTGGAAATCCTTGGGGAAGGCCTATGTACAGCAGTGGGCATATTTTGGCTGAAATGATGATGATGATTAGAATATGCCTTATCAGCACATAAAAGTCCGGACTGTCTTTAGTAAAATGGCTGAAATTAAAGTAAGTTATATATTATCAAATCTTTTTAAAGATTATCATCACTACTTTGGAGCGGTGGCGATAATTTGTAAAAAGTTTGTAGCTTTGATTAGAATATGCCTTATCAGCACATAAAAGTCCCTGTCTTTAGTAAAATAGGTGAAATTAAAGTAAGTAATATATTATCAAATCTTTTTAAAGATTATCATCACTACTTTGGAGCGGTGGCGAAAATTTGTAAAAAGTTTGTAGCTTTGATTAGAATATGCCTTATCAGCACATAAAAGTCCGGACTGTCTTTAGTAAAATGGGGGAAATTAAAGTAAGTAATATATTATCAAATCTTTTTAAATATTATCATCACTACTTTGGAGCGGTGGCGATAACTTGTAATAAGTTTGTAGCTTAGATGCGAAACCACTAGAGATTGGTATCTAGTAATTTATCATCTAAGCTTATCATAATGATCAAATAAAATCTACTAATGGGAACTACCCATGTGGTGACGGATTTAGAGTACACAGTGCCGCCACCCCATTCCATCCTGAGGGCGTCGAAAGACCTGACAAAAGCAAATGACAAGGTCGAACACCTAACCGCGAGAGAAGGGAAACTTTATACGAAATCCTTTGCTAACCCGTCTGGCCACAATAGACTAATTGGAAGAGGCCCACCAGTGGGTCATTTATGGGCTGAATACTAGTAGTATAAAAAATATCGCCATTACTCTACAATCTCTAGTAGTTTTACGTCTAAGTTTATTGACTACCTTAAACTTCACTATCACTATCACTACATAGTATAAAACAAAGTCGCTGTCATCTGTCCGTCCCTATGTATGCTTAAATCTTTAAAACTACGCAACGGATTTAGAAGCGGTTTTTTTAATAGATAGAGTGATTCAAGAGGAAGAAGAAGAGTGATTGTTCAAGAGGAAGAGTGATTCTTATACGTATAATACATGCATAACTGCACCCGTGCGAAGCCGGGCCGGGTCGCTAGTATAATATAAAAATGAATCGCAAAATGTGTTGGTAACCCTAAAAACAGCCTTTTTCTTTTTCCCATACAAACGTTTTCTAACTAAACTGTAGAGACAATTTGAGTTTTATTGCTATTGTATAAAGTTAATATTAAATTAAAACCACTCACTGTTGTCTAAGCAATGTAGGTGTGTTCTTAACGACAAAGAGTCAATTTTTTTGACAGGACGAAGTCTGTCGGGTCCGCTAGTGATCAAATAAAATCTGCTAGCGAGAATGTTAGTTACGAAAAAAAGTATATTAATAATGTATAATTTATACTGACCACTGGGACTGAGCAATACGATCGTCGCTGATAACGATATAGAATAAACGACATATTACTGAAAGAGTCGAATGAATTTCAAACACGTGAAGGCTATGAGGCAGGAACTTAAATGGTACTTTACTTGGAATATATTAGCTAAATGTATTAAATGTTATCTTAGTTAATCAGGCTTAATTTAAAATATCATTCAGAGCAGTAGTTTAACTTTGGCTAAAGCGCTATTGGAACTCAGAACAACATTGCTATGTTTTTATGTATTTAATTTCCAAGTCCTTGTGGATACGGAAGAAAACATATCGTTTGTGATACTATTCAATTCAGATTTTATTTTAAATTCTTCATAAGGTCGCCGGAAAGCAGTAGATGCGGGCGACCCAGGACCGGCCTTTGTGGAAATCCTTGGGGGAGGCCTATGTCTAGCAGTGGACGTATTTTGGCTGAAATAATGATGATGATGATGTGAGATCATTTAAATACATAATCCTTATCCGATAGGTATTTCCGATATTGAACACTTACGAGTATAATCCGTAGGTTAACAAGTAGGTAGTATAGGAGAAAACCGGCATCCCTGAGAATCTTAGTGAAAGTTACCATACGGTAATACTTCACAGAACCGGTAATGTGGTATGTTGTAATAACAAAAGCCACTTAACAATGTGAACTTGAGAGAAAACTAGAACAAAACAACATGTAGTACGCATTTCAAATGTTTTTTTATATTGTAATGGCATTCATTTGTTCCATGTTTCATTTCCCGTTCAAATTTCGAATCGAAGCATCCTCATTTTTTAACTTTAAACACGTGTTGATGGAAAATTGTGATAATGATGATAGAAAGAATTCCGTTTTATCCTCAGTTTTTTATCCTTATATTTCATATAATTTACACTATATATTTATAAATTATAGTCTCTGTTTTATTCTGATGTATAAGATATATTATTGTAAAGTTACATCAAAATGCATTCAGTAGTTTTTTGCGTGAAAGAGTAACAGACATACCTACGTTCTCACAAACTTTCGCGTTTATAATATTAGTAGGATATTCGAACCACACATAGCGATAAATTATGCCAAATGCAACGCGAATACAAACAAATACAGGAAAATTAAGAGTCACCATTAAATACTGCAAATACTTGGATGTAAGTAAGCAGCTGTTATTGCCAATTTTTGTATAAAGAAAAATACATAGATAAATATTAATATTTGAGAGAAGTTGAATAACTTAAAATACCACTTACCTAAGTCATAATGTTTCCAAGTAAACTTTTTTAATTGTCGAGCTCTTTACCTGTAAGTGTAAATAAAATAGTTAATTCACCATCGATCATCTTACATTATTTCACAGAAGCAGGAACAAAAAGTATGGTAAGTCGGTACTGCAGGGCATTATGCAGCGGTTGTCATTATGGAATACCGTCCGTCTGGTGACGGTTTTAGAACTTACTTAATGTCACAACCCATTCTAGCCTGAGGCTGTCGCTAGAGCCGATACTAGGCAATGAAATGACCGAACACCTAGCTGTAAAATAAGAAAAACTTGATATAAATCCTGTGCCAATCCGTCTTGCCAGGGTGGCACAGCAGTTTAATTTCCCTTCATCAATTTGAAGGAGGCCTGACTCAGTAGCGGGTCATTTATGAGCTGAAGTGATGATTATGAAGGAATACCATTTCCCTAACTTTACGAAGAGTAGGAAGCCAAATTATATCTAATTAATTCTATTCAAGTATTATATTATAGTATTGGAATATAGTCTGGAATATAGTAATATTATGTTTACCGTGTGGTGACGGATTTATAATACGTTGGCTCAACACCCCATCCCATCCTGCGGGTGTCGCAAGAGTTGACTAAAGGCCACACCAGAAGGAAGACTCGATACGAAATAAATAAATATCCTTGGACATTTCACACAACGCCATCTCGTCCCAAGCTAAGCAACTTAATGCTTGTGTTATGGTAACGAGATGGATGATAAACTACTTACATATATTTTTTTTTGTAAATACATCCATATTTTAGATAGAAAACACCCAGACCCGGAACAAATACTTGTAGGTCGTACCAATATTTCATCCGTGCGGGAATCGAACCAGCGACATGCGTATACCTTATACCAACCCGTTTGGTCAGCGAAGCACAATGGCTATTTCTCTCCTTGTAATCGGAGGAGGCCTGACTCAATAGCGGGTATTTTGTCGGCTGCGATATTGATGATGATGATTCCAGTATTAAGTATTCCACATTTGTGATGGAATCCAACAAATGTAGACAATAAAATTTGTGAAGAAATACGTTACGTCAGTATGCGCAATGGCGTTCGAAATTAATGAGAGTCGTGTGAATTGCACACGTGTGACGAATGGTTACAATTAACTTCTCTAGCTAGGTCATACTCCAATCGTGATGTTTTTTCTAGTTACAGTGAATAGTCATGAGAATGTACGTGATCTTATGTCTGTCTTGCCTTTTCCCTATTTCATGGATCTCGTACAGTGATTGTCGTAAGCCAAAACAAAAAAAAGATACAGAAAATAAAATATTCTTCTTCTTTCTTGTATGTAAAGTGACAATTTTGAACTGGCGGTCAAGGTGTGCTCAAAACGTCAACACTATAATGAATGTAACGTCTAAATATACCGAATACTTATGTATTCTATACACATTAATTTAAACAATATAGTGGACATTTAATTAAATAGTGAAAGTTACGGTCTATTGACAGCACTGATTGCCACTGGCCAGTTATTATTCCCTTATATATTTTTATAGCTGCAGACATTTTGCAGACTCCGGAAGTTCTTCTTCTCAAGCCGTAAGTGTCCATGGAGTTTCTTGCCTGTTCTTCTCCATAGGATCTACTTTTTGGAACATGCAACTAGATTCCTAACTTTACTTTTGACTTTTCAAAAACACCAGTAAATAGGTTCAATTGAAATAAATGATTTGAGTTTTTTTTTTTTTTGTAAAACCCTTTATAAAAGTATATGCAAAGAGTGAGTGAAGATCTATGCATGAGCCTATGCAAACCAAAAGCAAAATACGACAGCTTTTTCGTTAATATCTCTTGACTCGTACATTCTCATGACAACATTAGTTATAGTTTCTACCAACAGATGGCATCATGGGACAATAACAGTCTTACAAGAAAAATGTTTCTTCCAACTATATATTTTTGTGGCGGGGAGCGATTTTTCAACGTTAAACACCGCTACGCCACATATATTAGAACATGGATGATTTAGTGCGGTTCGTCGAGATTCGGGAAAGACATTGCCATGATTAATGATAAGCACAGCACTATTTTTTACTAAAACTCGGATATGTTGATACTAAACACAATCCTGGTGCTTTATGCTGATGACGTCTATGTGACTGATTTGGAAATAATAGTGTTACCAGTACATCTTTCAAAAAAGTTACAATCAAGCAAGAGTAGCAAACTAAAAATCTAAAATAACCAAAAACATTTGAAGTCAAGAAGAAAATGTCTATTGGATCAATGTGAAGACAACACAAATCGAATAAATATAGAAATCGGTCTATAATTTACAAAGCTATGATAAAACACACATACACGATAATTAAATTGTTTACAACCCCTAGTTACTACAACTACTAAGCCCATAAAGAAAATGGCATTACAACAAAGATGCACCAAAAACATTATCTCGGTGTCTCACATCGTAACTGTCGATGATAACTTATTCGAAAAGCCCATTTTGGCTCAAATTTATGGTTGATTTAACTCGTTTATTCCGAAAAGGAAGTTCCCATACTTTCCGATGAGATAGAGCAAGGGTTGATGCGATAACGGCCCATTTTAAATTCCTCACGAAATTTTTTCTTGCTCAAGAAATTTTTATATTTAATGAAGAATATTAGGTACTTGGACTTTTTAATAAACAAATAACTATTCTTTTGGTAATTTAATTAAAAATTTGGTCCTTTTGGTTATGGATTTAGAATGCGCAATGCAGGGGCGTAGCGTGCCTTAGTGGGGCCCCGTATAAAAATTTATTTGTGGGTCCTTATGAAGGGTAAACATTACTCACAAAAATTCTTCCATAATTTTTCAAACAATTTATATAAATATACCCTCTACTTGCCTTTTTTTCGGCAAATTGATTTATTAAATGATTTATAGCTGATGATGACTTTAGTTTTTCTAATATTTGTGCCACTGAAATAGTATCTAAAAAATTTGGGAAGTTTTTATTATTTTTTGCTAACGCACGGCGTGGCCCCGTATAATTGATACGGCGGTAGCTACGCCCCTGGCGCAATGTCACCAACCCACAATCCGAGTGTCGTAAGATGCGACTAAATGAGGTCAAGAGGCAGTACACCTAGCCACAAGATATGATACAGACCCTGTGCCAACCCGTTTTGCCAGCATGGCACAGTAAGCTAATTTCCTTCCACGATTAAGAATTATACCTGACACAGTAGTGGGTCATTTGTGGGCAATAGATAAAATTTAAAGTTGTTGAGACAGATAGAGAGAGACAGAGACAATATGACCATAATGTAATCATCGTCATCAACACTAGAAACATATAAATGAGTTACTGCTGACTCAGGTCCTCAATTCTGATGTCCTCAAATTGAGGACCCGACTCATCAGTAAATCATTAATCAGCAATAAAGCTGGCCAAAAGGGTTGACACAGGCCTTTAAATTAAGTTTTCTTTATCTTGAAGGCACTGCTTATTTAGATCCTCTAGTCGGCTGTAAGAACACTCTCAGGGTAGGATCAGAATCTCTTTATAGAATCCTACATGGACCCGCTGGCCCCTAACGGAAGGACGTCCATGAACAGTTCTGACGTAAAAAAAATCCGTCTCAAATATAGTCAAGTTCCTCTTCAAGTCTATTTGATTAATTTGGCAGTTTTTACTTACATATAATATTCTATTTCCATTCATATACCTACCACACTGTGATCCCACGCTAATATCCAATATTGAAAGTTAGCTTTTAACTAATTAATCGAGCTTTATCTACGTTGCATTAAGTGATTCTCTCTCATAACGAGCTGCATACGATCCTAAAAGACAATATTCACTGGATTTGATATCAGAATACGTAAAATAATTTAAAAAACCTTGTTGCAAATTTACTATTATAGCCGATTATTAAAAAAAAAAAGATTTAAATTGAGATGTAAGACTACAAAAGTCAGACCGAGAAACTAACCCCATAACTCAATAGAAAAATCTTTACTAATCTTTCTGACAACCGCTGCGCAAGGACACACTATTGTCAACAGCGGATCATTAATGAGTTGAGATGATAAATAAGCTGTTGGACCGTTTTAATTGACATTTGTATGAATCAAGAAGAAATTTCGGTAGAAAGGATTATTGAGCTACCAAAAAGCGGCAGATTGGACCATAACTTTTTTTATCTTAAAGAACTTCCTATACATTTGTGTTAACTTATGATCACACGAACACACGCTGAACATTTATTTAAACCCCATGTTCCTCTGTTTACAATATCCCTTTAAAGCAAGGTCCACATTAGTGTGGTCGGTGGAAAAGCAGCTTTAATTGCAAAGCACCTCGTCAGCTAAGACTCTGCAATTACTAGAGTCGGGAGCGGAACCGCGCATCGTCAGCGGCTCGACCGCAGTCGGCCATACAATTGTATAACGTGAAAATTATACCTTATCTCGTATGTGGCATACAGCATAATATTAAGGTTCACGCCAACGCAACTAATCATAATTAATATTATACTGCATCATCATTCATAATTTCAGCCCATAAATGACCCACTACCCAATCCCCTCCCCACCATATTTGTAAATCGTTAGGTAGGATTTATGATTGTCTGAAAACATGGCTTTATATTTATTACTAGCTACCCGCCCCGGCTACGCGCGGGTGCAATGATGAACATCTAAATTTATCCGTGTTTCTCTACAATATTATGTAGTATTATACTTATACCTTCCTCTTGAATCACTATATCTATTAAAAAAAAACCAAAATCCGTTGCGGAGTTTTAAAGATTAAAGCATATATAGGGACGGACAGGCGATAGCGACTTTGTTTTATAATATGTAGTGATAGTGATAGTGATGATGTAGTGATAAGTATTTTTATTATGTTGTTTGTTGCCAACCAACTTGGATACCGTCGATAATTTTATGTTAGTCTAAGTCAATTTTAAATTTATATTTCACTAGTGGCCCGCCCCGGCTTCGCCCGTGCAAAGCGGGGGAGGGTTATACTTAAAAACCTTCCCCTTGAACCACTCTATCCATTAAAAAAACCGCTTCAAAATCCGTTGCGTAGTTTTGAAGATTTATGCATACATAGGGACGGACAGAAGAATGCGACTTTGTTTTATACTATGTAGTGAAGATAATTGTACATATACTATGATAAATAAAGAAAGTGACTGAACACATATTTGTTATGTTTTATGCAGCAATACATATATCCCGTTAAAAAATTGACGGCGACATCTATTTAAAAAAAAAGGAACTAACCCAACACACACACACACGCAAAGCAGACGCGGGTAACAGTAATTAATACCTAAAAATTTTAAAGTATTCTAATTTCGAAACAAATTTAATAGTAGGTAAATTGTCACCACCCGGGAAATTAATTACATTTAAGCTCTGTGCAAGAAAAAACATCAGACTTTCTTGCAAGAAACCACTTTTCAACCAAAAATTACTGCCTTGTCGGTCTAAGGACGGTCGGTCGGTTGCCTGCCTTTGAGTCACACACACACAGAAGTGACACAGGTTCTATTCCGGGGTAGGGCAAGTATCTTTGTGTAAACCCAACGCACATCCTCTGCGTGTCATTTGTGATCATGAGTTAATATTTGTAACCAGTCCCCGCGAAACAGATAAAAAATATGATAATTAATTATTTGGAACTAGCGACCCACCCCGGCTTTGCACGGGTGCAATAATGAACATCTAAATTTATCCGTGTTTCTCTACTATATTATGCATGTATTATACATAAAAACCTACCTCTCAAATCACTCTATCTATTAAAAGAAACCGCTACAAAATCCGTGGCGTAGTTTTAAAGATTAAAGCATACATAGGGACGGACAGACGACAGCGACTTTGTTTTATACTATGTAGTGATAGTGATTGTCACGTCACAATGTTTTTGCAAAGAAGCGATACATAATCTCGCGAAGGCAATTCATATCTTGTTTATTGATATACTAGTGGCCCGCCCGGCTTCGCCCGTGCAAAGCGGGGGTGGGTTATACATATAAACCTTCCCCTTGAATCGTTCTATCTATTAAAAAAAACCGCTTCAAAATCCGTTGCGTAATTTTAAAGATTTATGCATACATAGGGACGGACAGAAGAATGCGACTTTGTTTTATACTATGTAGTGAAGCACATATTACGATATTTAACTTACTTACTTCTCAGCTCATAAATGACCCGTTGCCGAGTCCGAGCCCCTCGTGGCCTCCTCCAACTACATGGAGGGTAATTAGCCTACCGTGGCACGCTGGCCAGTGTTGGTATGTCTTCATATCAAGTATTCCTTCTTTTGTGGCTAGGTTTTCCATTTTATCATTTCCTTTTGTCTGGTCGTACGACACACTTAACCCGAACGTCTCAAAGCTACTCAAAGCCACTATGGTTCTTCCTTCAAAAGGAATTCCATTTCAGACATGGCCTTGCATTGTAACTCACATAATTGCTTAATACTATGTTGACCTTAAAAGTGACCATGATTCTCTGAGTTTGTTTCGGCATTTCTTCAAAGAGTTCGTCAGTTAGGAAAAAAAATGTCCTTAAAAGATCTATTTACAGAAATAAACATCATTTATCATTATCATTCGTCCACCGCCAGCTAAAATGTTAGTTTAGTTTAGCTTGCATAGTTGAGCCAGTTTTTCATACATGTTAGTTCATCGTCGGTAGGCGCACGTGTATGTAAAAATGGCTGAACTATGCAAGCTAAATTAAACTAACTTATTTTAGCTGGCGGTGGACGCTCGGCTTCAAGATAAGATTGCGTGATACTTTGTATTCGAATTCCTTCACCATAAGGTACCTTACTTAATCCCGAGTTAATCATACGACGAAGTCTATCATATGACAATTGTCGAAGATTAATATAGAGTTAATCACAGCACCCCCGGAACTATTTTCTCTACGCAAATTTATTGTAGGGCAGGGGTGTATCTTCCTATAAAACAAATGAGTCCGCTCGGTTTGATTCATGTGAATGGGGATCGGAAACTCCCGCTAACAAATAAAACGAATCCAACTCCCAACTATAAAGGGACCGACTGAATCGACGCTATTGAAGCGAAATTTTGATTCGAAATTGACAAATTCTGTTTTCAATTAGTTGGCATGCAGTAACGTCAAATATCCAGATTTATGTATATCTATGTTACGGAGGTACCTTCCGTGTATTTAGAATACAATGTCTCACCACCCCATACCATCCTGAGGGTGTCGTAATATACGGAAACCAGTTTATAACCATAAAATGACTGCCTTGATAGTCTAAGGGTAGTGCCGTGCCGCCTTTGGGTCACGGCTCACGGGTTCTTTTCCTATCTATTCTATTTAAAGTCCTTAATTGTATAAATATTTTGTTTATTGATTTTGCCAAGCAAAATCATTGCCTTGCCAAGCAGGTTAACTTAATAAATGCCTTTCCATGTATCCTTCACCTTTGTCTCTTTGTCCAAAATTAATAATACCTATCGCACTAACAAAACTTTAGTTCGAACGAAATACTTCACGCAATTTAGTTTCTGCGCCAGTCCACCATACTAAAATGTGGGAGGCTATCGACAAAGCCCGGCCGCAATTAAGCACACTATTCATTCACGGTGCGCGCGCCATAAGTTCCAAACCTAACCCTTTATCGTACATTTTGTCGGTGTTTTGCACACGGTACCTCTTACCCCATAACTCTTGTCAAAAATAACGGCCTCTGGGGTCTTATAAACTACATAACATCATTGCAAGGACAAAAAGGTAGAGATTAACACATTAATAGAGTTTCCAAAAAGTGAAAGTTCGACGCTACCTGAAAAGGGAAATGGATTCCTTCATTGAGGAACTCGGAGGATGAGGATTCAGAATATACAGTGTCGCCACCCCATTCCATCCCGAGGGTGTCTTAAAAGCCCACAGAAGGAAGTTACAAGGCCGAGAACCTAGCCGCAAGAGATGGAAAACTTGAAACGAAACCATGTGCCAACTTCTGGCCAGCGTGGCATAGTAGGATAATTTATGGGCTGAGCTATGAGGCTAGTATTAAACCTTACTCAGGAACACAACACCAAAGGATGATGTTATTTGCGTGCGGCTTACTGACTTATTTTAGAGGAAAGGCGACGCGCTCTGATGTTGCTTAAAAATAAGAACTTTTATTGTAATGTTGGTTACTATATCTAAGTATATGTAATAATGCTCACTCTTTATCAAATTGACAAAATACTAAAAAACTACTAAACTAACCACTGAAATAACGATTTAGCAACTGGCAGAATTGCTCTTCATATTATAGAAAAATTTTTTCATATTATCCTCTTCACTATCACTATCACTATCATCACTACATAGTATAAAACAAAGTCGCATTCTTCTGTCCGTCCCTATGTAGGTATGCATAAATCTTTAAAACTACGCAACGGATTTTGAAGCGGTTTTATTTAATAGATAGAGTGATTCAAGGGGAAGGTTTATATGTATAACCCACCCCCGCTTTGCACGGGCGAAGCCGGGGTGGGCCACTAGTCTAATCTATAAAGTTCTCGTGTCGCGGTGTTTGTGCCCACACTCTGGCTGGACCAATTCTTATGAAATTTGGTGTGCATATTGGGTAGGTCTGAGAATCAGATAATATATATTTTTCATACCCCTAAACATTAAGGGGGTCCACAACAAAAAAAAAAAATTTTTTTAGTTTTTTTTATTTTTTTTATCATATAATTTATACAATAATACATGCAACCCCTCTACAATCAACCCCTATTTTTCAATAGCGATATTGATATGCCAAAACAACGTTGGCCGGGTCGGCTAGTTAATATCTAAAATTTTATGTAATTTTTAGGTTACTTAGACTTTCGGGAAAACGCAATAAACAAAGGATATGGAGGGTAAAATTATTGTTTAACTGCGGAGTTCGAGGGCGATCATCCGGAAGGCTCTTCATTGTTATACTAATGAAAACTTGCCAGGTAAGGATAATAATAAATTTGAATTAATTATTATGGGTAAATACAAATTGAGTCGGTTACAACTAAAACAAAGTAATATACGTAAAGGTTAATAATTTTGGGTGTGGGTTGCCGTTGTTGTGTAACTTTTATTAAATTTCAACACGTGCCCAGAATTTGTACAGTGTATCATCATCATCATTTTAGCACATAAATGACCCTCTGCTGAGTCGGGCCTGCTCCAAGTATATAATAATAATAATAATAAATAAATATCCTTGGACATTTCACACAAATATGGAGGGTAATTAGCCTACAGTGCCACGCTGGCCAAAAACCTAGCCGCAAGAGAAGGAAAACTTGAAACGAAGCCCTATGCCAACCAGTATATATATTAAAAAATATATTTTGTCCCGATATAACAGTGTCATTAAAATAATTTAATATATAAAATAGTCAATAAAGTTTTGGGAAACAAATATTTGTTGATATGGATTCGCTAGTATCGCTTCTCCCTGAGGGCTCAGGGTGGTAAAGTCATTCCTAGAAAAGTTAGGAAGAAGAGTAAGAAAACCCTTCTTATACATTATATAATTTCTAATCTACATGTGTTTCAGAAGTAGAAACCAATATTACCAAAAAGAAATAACAATAAATTATGATTATTATTATCTGACCATAATTATTTTAAATTATAGTTCTATACACATTGTTCTATTCTCAACTTGGCCACAGACTTTAACACTTTACAAAAGACATAAGCGTATGTGTGTTATGCCGGATTGTTGCTGCCTGACGTGTTGTGACGTGTCGCATCAGCGATTATCGGATTCATTTTATTAGGCTGAGGTTTATACTATTCTGTTGCAATATGACGTGACGCCAGCTGTCATGTCGTATTAAATATATGAAACCTCTACCTCTACTCTAATGCAAAACGCCATAACACGTCAGACAAATATAAATCCGGCAAGTGTGTGTAATCTTTTTTATTGATAATAGTCCTTTTCTATGTAAACTACAAGTGTGGGAATCCGTCCGCGCAATTTTCGTAAAATGGAGTATATGTATAGATTTTATCAACACAATCTACTAACAACATTTCACTCATTAATCAAAACCCAAGACAAAGCCACAAGCTTGCACATCCGTAGACATACGAGGTCCCACAGCGAGCACCGCAAACAATTTGAGCAAATCACGCTTCTGACACAAGGGTATTGCTCTATGCGCGTCCTGACACCTGCATTTGACACTGCCGAATTCACCTTGGTAGCACAATATTACGAACAGCCCTAGGATTTACACAACACACACACATAGGTAGCTACCACCCTCACATCTAAGTCCGGCGCCAAGCAGTTTTATTGTGTTTCGTCGTGTGTATATGAGAGCCTGTGCCCGACAGGGCATTTCCTTGAACTGCCTGCTCCATCTTAGACCCTGGTGTTGCTTTCCATCACGCAAGCATAGGGTCAAAGGCATTCAAGCAGCTGATAAACAAAATAGTTGTGTTATCAATAGGGTTAACAAAAACCCTATAAATTGCAAGAATTGCAAAAATAAGCAATTCTATGTGTAACTACTACTACTGCTCAGGCCTTAAATGACCCACTGCTGAGTCTGGCCTCCTCCGATTACACGCTGGCCAGACAGGTTGGCACAGGGTTTCATATCAAGTTTTCCTTCTATTGCGGCTATGGCAATAACAAGGCCTTCCGGCCTTGTTATTGCCCTTCCGCTCTTACGACACCTTCAGAATGGAATGGGATGGTGACACTATCCGTCACCACACGGACAATTCTCTGTACCTATTATATTTGATCTTGACGTATATAAGCAAGGTATCAAAGTTTTCGGAACTAGATTTTAATTACAAAACTCAGTTTCAGTAAACAACATCCAACTCGCTATCGTTATTATGTATTATCCTACAAGTTACGAAATGTGAGTTCCATAGTAGGTTCTGTGTTCCAGTATTGCGAATATACTCAAGTCATTTTTGGTTTTTATTCTTGGACAAAACTATAGGTATGTTTTATTAAACATAGTGAATATTCATACAGAAAAAAACAGTAGCAAGAGCTATATTTTTCAAAAAGTCGGTAGGCATTTTAAATAATATACATTTTATGAAGGAATCTAACTGTCACATTCTATGAATATTTATAGAAATATTTATGAATTATTTCATTTTAATTAGCTTTTATTGAACCAGAGACCCCAGAGAAAACCATAGATACTCAAATGTTGGTCTGGACACAACACCGTTCTCTGGGACGTTTTGGTAATTGTACAGGGGCGAGAAAATTAATCATCACCGCAGATTGTAGTGTCAACCTGAAAGTGAATGATGTTATTCAGTCCCGAAATACTATTTTACACATTGTTGTTGCCAACATTTGTACAAATCTTATGTGTCCAACTATAACAGCCTTTTTGTACAACAACATTTTGGTAGTTAACAACATTTACTTACAGATTGACACTACAATCTGCCTAAAATACTAATCAAGCCATTAGGGTTTTAGGCTGTACTTCATCATCATCATCATCAGCCCACATTAGTCCACTGCTGGACATAGGCCTCCCCTAAAGAGCGCCATAGCACCCTGTCTTCAGCTTGACACATCCAGCTGCTGCCCGCAACCTTTCGCAGATCGTCGCTCCATCTAGCAGAGGGTCATCCCACACTACGCTTGCCGATTCGCGATCTCCACTCAAGAACTCGTCTACCCCAGCAGTGGTCGGTTCTTCTACAAATATGACCAGCACACTGCCACTTCAGTCTGCTAATTCTCTGAGCTATGTCGGTGACTTTGGTTCTCTGTCGGATAGTCTCGCTACGGAGCCTATCTTTCAGAGAAACTCCAAGCATAGCTCGCTCCATAGCTGGACTTAATTTAAAATAATATCCTTATTTATTCAGATTCGTGTAACGTGAAAATGTTTGAGTCTTAGCTTACACTTTATCGCTCAGAGTAAGCGCTTTGTACTTATAGTAGGTATGTCATTTATAGAGAGTCCCGAATGTCCATTGCGATAAGCACGGAGCCCCAATAATCGGCAATCATACCCAGCCAGTTGATATTTACACATTTATTACAATACTATTGTTTTGGTTTTAAGGCTCACAGAAATAGTATAAAGAGAAATAGTCTCATTTTTGAGGTATCTTCTTTCGAGGTAAATCAGAAGATGCGTTTATGCTGATTCATGGCCCACTACTGATTTAAGCCTCCTCATGGATGACAATCACAAGTGGTGACGGACTTAGAAAACACAATGCTACCAACCCTTAAGATCCTGAGGCTGTCGTAAGAGGCGACTAAAGCGATCGCAAGGATATAAATATATATAAAATATTCTTGGACATTTCACACAACGCCATCTCGTCCCAAGCTAAGAAACTTAATGCTTGTGTTATGGTAACGAGATGGATGATAAACTACTTATATAATTTTGTTTTCGTAAATACATACGTATTATAGATAGAAATGACACCCAGACTCCGAGCCAGTGCCTCTGGTTTAGACAAGGACACTTGCCCGACCCCGGAATCGAACCGGGGAGCCATTGATCCAAGGCGGCACATCTAACCACTAGACCAACGAGGCAGATAACCTAGCCGTAAGAGAAGAACAACTTGTTACCTGAAGGTAAAGGGTTACAAAACTTGAAACCCAGTGCCAACCAGTCTCACCACCGTGGCACAGCATGCTAAATTCCCTCCATGAATTTGGAGGAAGCCCACGTTAGTAGTGGGCTATCTATCGGCTGAGCAATAGTAGTACTAGTTACCTCTTATAACACCCTCGGGATGGAGTGAGCTGGTGAAATTAAATTATGATTACTAAACAAAAACTTTACAATTATATTCGCCCCTAAATATTTAAAAGGACTCAATGGATACACACTGATTTTCTGTTTCAGTACATTGCAACATTACATCGCCAAATAGGTTGCTTTCGAGCCAATAAAACCGAGACTCAGACAAAAATCCCGATAATAGTGAAAGACATACGAAAAGAAATAAAATTCGAGAATGCTGCTCACCAAAATGTAAATTCAAGTGTCCTTTTAACTCTTTGTTTGGTAGTGTTAGTGTGTTTTTGTGTGACTTAATAATGTCGTGGTTTTACCAACCGTACATTTACAAGGGATAGTCTTATTTATTATTTTATTTATTTACACTTCTTTACACATAAATTTTCAAAAGTAGAAACATAAAAGCAAACAAAAACATACAATGTGCAGTTAGACGGCCTTATCGCTAAAGCGATTTCTTCCAGGCAACCTTAAGTCTTGTATTTTTTAAGCTTTAATTGGTATCTACTGTCTGATATTCTTGCCGGCGCTTCTCTGTAGATTAGCATTCCGAATCGGTGGTAGTTTCAGCATGAATGTGGATGGACGCAAGGGTGGTGGGATATCAAAAGATATGGATGGTTTGTATGAATGAGAAATTGTGTATGAAAGGTGTAACTGAAATGACTGATAGGTATAAATGGAGACTACCATCTAGCGTGGGACAGGGTCTGTAAGATGATATTGGTAGTATTAAATAAGAAGATTTAGAAAGTTCTTTTTGGGTTTGAATTGTACTGGCCTCGCCAAACAACTTGAGTACCAAATGACTAAACTAGACTAGAATAAACAATCAATTATGGATGGTTCCTTATGGGTTGTTTGGTCTCGGATAGTGTTTATAAAACACTGTAAATTTTAGAGTACCTATTATTTGTGTTGGAGTATAAATATGCAATGATAATGTATCATTGCATATTGGAATGTCCCTCCCTGTGATGGAATGAGATTGCCTCTTCCCATTACAGGGAGGGTAATGACCCTCCCTATGATGGGAAGAGGCCCAACTCAGCGGTGTGTCATTTATTAGCGAAGTAGACAAGTATACATTGACATAAAGGCTAAATAACTATCTATCTATCTACTATCTAACTATCAAAATTATAAAAAGAACATAACCTCAAATCTGAGTAAAAACAAAACATGTTCTATACTTAATAACTAGTAATAATTATTGTATTCATAATTGGAACATCATAAGTATACACATGTCCGTGTGGTGAGGGATTTAGAATGCACAATGTCACCAACCACACTATCCTGAGGGTGTCGTAAGAGGCTACAAAGGGTTCGTAAGAGGCAGATCACCCAACCGTATGAGAAGGAAAACTTGGTGCAAACCCTGTACCAACCCGTCTTGCTAGCGCGGCACACTAATTTCCCTCCATGAATTTGGAGGAGGCCCAACTCAGTAGTGGGTGATTTACGGGATATAACGACGACGACGTGTATTCCATGGAAGATGAGCAGTCTTGCTGAATATAATCCCACAAGCTTTATAATCCGCTTGTCACAATCTTATGGCACTTTCGTCACTAGTTAGTGACCAAATAGTCGAGAAAATAAAGTTGCTTATAAAGTTTTCGCAAACGGTATCTTTATCATTAGTACTGTCGATCCCTTCGTTATGACTATAGGGTTTTTGTAACTCGCTGTATATTTCATCATTCCACGTGTTGACGGTGTACGGTTTAGGTTACGGTGTCACCACGCAATTCCAACCTCAGGGTTTCGTAAGAGCCGAGTCTGGGTGTCAATTGTGTTCGTGAATTACATGTTTGTAAACTGCCGCCGCGATACAGGTTTTACCAAGAGCAGAGGTTACGTATTTAAAAATAGAAAAACTTTATTTTATTTATTGAACAACATGAAAATAGATACAGTCTGTAATGGAATTGGATCCATTCGGACGTGATTAGCAAATGGGTTTTTAAAAATTAATTAAAAGTCACCGCTGGGCCGGCCTCGGGGCTTGTACGTGCTCAAAATACTTTTGGAATTTCCTCTTTGTTTCACTTTTTTTTGTCTGTATAGGAATTGTACCGTGAACAATATTTTTCTCCTTTTATTAGTTTGTTTAAAATATTAAAACTAGCCGCCATGGCGAACGTTCTTTTGCCACATCAATAATTAACCCCTCCACGAAGCTCTTGCATGTGAAATTTTGTAAAATCCTTAGCTGCCCTGCACTCGACGAAAGAAATTAACATAATTGCTATTAGCGGTGTTAAAATGCCTACAGAAAGACGAAAATTAAAAACTATATTTAGCACATAGCCCACACAGAGCATAAAAACACAGATATGTATGAGAATACACCGACTTGTTACAACCTGAAGGTATGAAAAGAGACTAAAGGGTATCTTTACACGGTCGGGAATCCAGTCTTAAGAGTTCGTCTCTTGGCTTGACACAAAACATGTGTTGTCCAGGCAGGCACAGAGGTTTAACTTCCCTACACCAATTACGAAGAGTATCGACTCAGCAGTGGGTCATTTATAAACAGATGATGCTAATGACCAAGGAGGTTGCGTCATCATCATTATCATCATTTCAGCCAAAAGACGTCCACTGCTGGACATAGGCCTCCCCCAAGGATCTCCACAAAGGCCGGTCCTGGGCCGCTCGCATCCACTGCTTTCCGGCGACCTTAACCAGGTCGTCGGTCCACCGTGTGGGAGGCCTACCAGCACTGCGCCTTCCGGAACGCGGTCGCCACTCGAGGACTTTTCTGCCCCATCGGGCGTCGGTCCTGCGAGCTATGTGCCCTGCCCACTGCCACTTAAGTTTGGCAATCCGGTGGCAATCCGGCAAGGAGGTTGCGTATATATAAGCAAAGCTCACACATATGCACACACATGCGTGTGTGCATTATATGTGTGAGCTTTGCTATTTTGTTTTAACACTAAAGTAATAATTTAATCCTGATAATAGAGCAATGTGAATTGAAGAAGCACAACCTTGCGTATAATAATAACATAAACAATAATACACAATACTTAGACGCCCTTAACTTATTTTACGATTTAAAAAACACACATTATTTACGTACCATGATCAGTAGTTTCTTCTCTACAGAAAATCACCGCTTACGTTTGCAAGTTTGTGAATTACCTGTAAAAAAATACACACAATATATATTTTTTTCACCACACACCGAAATGATATTCAAGTGTATTAAAAAAAATACAAATGGTATTGTAGAACGAATAAATTATAATTGTACTGTAACATTGTAGACAATAAAATATTATAAAATAACTTATTTGTCTATACACAGTAGGTAAGGCATTTGTGTATTTTTTTAAACGTAACCCCGACACTAGGTGTAACCTGTATCGCGGGGTAGTTTACAAACATGAAATTCACGAATACAAATGACACCCAGACTCAGAGCAAGTGCCTCTGGCTTACACAAAGACAAATTAAAATATTATTCTAAAATCGCTTATTGGTATACAAGCACTAAAGTAGCGTTTCGATATATCTAATATATAAAATTCTCATGCCACAGTTTTAGTTGCCAAACTCCTCCGAAACGGCTTGACCGATTTTGATGAAATTTTGTGAGCATATTGAGTAGGTCTGAGAATAGGACAACATCTATTTTTCATCCCCCTAAATTTTAAGGGGGGGGATTTTAAGGGGGGGAATTTTAAGGGGGGTCGAAAAAAAAAATTGTTTATTTTTTAGAGAAAAGTTGGATGCTTTTATTTTTTTAAGATTCAGCATAAATAAAATACAAACAACCCTAAATTTTCACCCCTCTACGATCAACCCCTATTTAATTACATGGCAAAACAACGTTTGCGATAGGATGTTGTATAGATAGATTGAGTCATCACGATATCTCTGGAACCATAAGACCTAGAGGGTTGCGCGGGGGTTGCACGGGGTGGGGGTTGCGCGGGGTGGGGGTTACGTGGGGTGGGAGTTGCGCGGGGAAGGGAGTTGCGCGGGGGATGGTTAATTATTTGGCAAAACAACGTTTGCCGGGACAGCTAGTTATATATATATATATATTTCGTTACATTGAGCGATCGATTGCTGCGCAGCATTTCGCGGGTTCGATCCCCGCACGGAAGAAATATTTGTACGACCTACAAGTATTTGTTCCGGGTCTGGGTGTTTTCTATTTATAATATGTATGTATTTACAAAAAAAATATATATATAAGTAGTTTATCATCCATCTGGTTACCATAACACAAGCATTAAGTTGCTTAGCATGGGACGAGATGGCGTTGTGTGAAATGTCCAAGGATATTTATTTATTTTATTACTTAGTAGCTTTCCATTAAAGCGTTGCATCGAATACTTCAAAAGATGTCACCACAAAAGGCTATCCAACAGCACAAGCGAATCGCCATTAATATCAATAAAACATGTACGAGCATGTCCGCGGCTCGTTTTAATTCCACTAAAAGCGTCCATCTGATTGTGGATAAACCGATGATTCGGAATTACCCCGTTCTGTGTCCGCTGTAGGTATGGATTGAATCTGTTTGCACGACAATCTATACCTTTAAAACGATTACTTTTATATAATTAAAACAGCACAATACTAAATCGATTAACAACATGAAAGTTATTGAAGTAGTGGTTTATGCAAACAGGTTAACTAAGTGATTATTGGCTATGTGAAAATCTCTTTTTTATTCTTGACAATAGACAAGGACAAAAGAAAAAAGTTGTTACGAAACCCTGTGCCAACACGCCTGGCCAGCGTGACCCAGTAGACAACTAACCCTCCATGTGGTGCTTTTTTTTTGCTTGAAATTTGCAGACAGAATTTTACTCTCTAAATATTTCTTTATCTAGTACTATCGATACTTTCGTTATGGCTATAGCGTTTTTGTTACACTCTGTATAAAGTTCTTCTTACATAAGAAATCTTATATCATCATCATTATCATCGCAGCCCACTGTTGGGTCGGGTTTATCGGTCGGGAATTAGCATTAGTCGAGTTGGCTCAGGGTTTACTATGAAATATTCTTTCTCTTGCGGTTAGGTTATCAGCTTTGACATTTCCTTTAATCATCTCTTTCGAAACCCACTGGATTGAACGAGAGGTTGGCACAATAATTCCTCAAATTTGAGAAAAGAAACGAATGGTCTCCTCCATAGGATATATAGCAATTTTCATAAACCGTACTAAGGGGTGTGTTTCGTTTCAACCAAATGCGTCCGCCTGATTGCAGCGAGAGAGTTGATGCGAAATTGCTGTTCGTATCGAACATGCATTGGTTCCCAAGTGGTTTGCAGTGACTATTAGGTATCCACTCGTTTATCAAGTACTAGTCACGATTCTGATCACTTTTACAAGCGAGGTGTCGATTTTTCGACATGATTGAAAGATTTTATTCAATTTCCGCTAATTAGAGTATAGGCTACCAATATTTTATACACTTTATTAGACTTTCACGGTTTTTCTATAATACAATTAGCACTTAGTAGATCATTATTTCCATTAATAAAACAATGTCACCATATCAAGTGCTCAAAAATCATCCAAATCCCGTGATTCTGATGACTGATGATTAGAGGTCGGAATAGGTAGATTGATTTTATATACTTGCGTCAAGATATTATAATATGGACATGCCATTTTATCCATAATGGATACTTGCTTCTGATTGGTCGTTGCGTGCGGTCAAAGCGTTGTGAACATAGATGAACATGAGATAAAGAAACAAAAGGCCCTGTCTAAATTTTGTCTCATACTGTCAAGAGTCATTTCTAATTCAACAGTAAGGGACAAAATACTTTAACTATTCCAAGGTATTTTTGTATAAAATAAAATACTGAGTTCTTTCACCATTAGCTAACACTGGCAGCGTTGATTGATCATCAGTCATCACATATCCATATTATCCTCTAGGTTTGACGTCAACGACCTTAAATCAATCTACCTAATCCGACCTCTGCTGATGATTATCAACTTGTGCGGCTGAGTTAGGTTACACAACTATGTGTTTTTTATTCCAGATAAAGCTCGAACAACGACAACGAAGGTAGTCTCAATGGACGCGAAGCGACGATTTCTACACATTGATATGCAAAAAATATACGGCATATGGAAAGGCATCTCACAAAATTTACTAAAATTAGCAGTAAACAATTTCTATTGAGGTCTATCTACCGTCTATAATTTGTAACATATGGCCTCGTCCGGGCTTTGAAAGGCAGGCAATAATACAATCAATAAAGTTTTAGGTTTCATTAGAAAATTTTGGCCAAACCAAACCCTTTTGTACGACGAACTGTAATTATGTTTTGGATGTGCCTAACAATGAAAGTTTAGGCACACTTTATGCCTTATCAGGGGTTTGTTTGTCATTACCCTTTACCTCGCCTTTAGCCAATCTGGTCCCTGTGGTGACGGATTTAAAATATATAGTGTCACCACCCCATTTCATCCTAAGGGTGTCGTGGCGACAAAAGGAAATGACAAAGCCGATAACCTAGCTACAAAAGAAGGAAAACTTGCTGCTAGTGTGGTTAGAAAGAAAGAAAATAATTTTATTGTAGCTCACAATTGACATGAAGTGGATAGCAGCTCAAACTTCTGTACAACCTGTTAGGGGGTCATGGCAGAGTATGCAAAACACGGTGGAAGCTTCGTAGTAAGTATAATAAATAAAATATATAAAAAGGTAAAACAACACGACATAACAAGATAATGGAGTACACAAGACAATAGAATAAACTTGACAAATATTCAAACAATATAATTACAAACAGCCTGTGCTGTGTTGAATCCATGAAGGTGATACTTCAACACACCCCCTTCAACTCATGGACTCAACGCCTTAAAAACTAATTAAGTCCGCACATACAAACCTAATTCATTCGACAAAGATTCGTGTCTCACGCGGGGCAAAGGCTTGGTGAGAATATCTGCCAACATCTTATCAGTTGCCAAATGTTCCAAAGTTATCGCTTTATTTTCTCGCAGCACATCTCTAACGAAGAAGTGACGTATATCAATGTGCTTGCTCTTCGCATGATAAGCACCGTTATCTTCGGCTAGGCAAATGGCACTTAAGTTATCAGCATGCATTCTTACCTTAGAAAAATTGTGTAGACCTAATTCGTTCAACAGACTATTTAGGTACATAGCCTCTTTCATGGCCTCAGCCAAACTCACGAACTCAGCCTCACAAGTCGATGTTGCTACGATGCGTTGCTTTTGTGAAGCCCACGAGATACCCGCACCCCCTAAAACGAATACATATCCCGTAAATGATCGACGATCATGTGTACAACTTCCCCAGTCCGCATCCGCATAGCCATGAATGCATAACCCAGTTTGTTTATATACCAAACTATAACTTATAGTACCTTTTAAATAGCGTAGAATCCTCTTAGCGGCTCTCCAATGCGTTTCGTTAGGATTCTCGGCAAACTGTGCCAGTTTAGCCGTAGCGTTTGCTATGTCTGGCCTTGTTGCCACGCTTAAGTACATGAGCGATCCTATAAGCTCTCTATAGGGAAATATCTTCCCCTCCTCCTTTTTATTCTCGCTCAGAACTGGTTTTCCTGTTTCCATAGGAGTCTTGACACATTTACAATTCTCCATGCCAAATTTCTTCAATATATCATTGATATATTTCTCTTGTGACAGATAATAACGCCCATTATTTTTCTTAATATCAATCCCAAGGCAAAAAGTTGCATGGCCAAAATCTTTCAACTCAAACCTTTTTGCTAGTTCATGCTTGAAATTGTCAATATAAAATCTCTTTTGTGAAGCTATTAATATATCATCTACGTAAATGACTACAAAAATATCAGATCCATCCTTATTTCGCCTGTGGTATAAGCAGGGCTCATTTACAGTTGGTTTTAAACCTAACTCTTTCAGTTTCGAGTCTAGTTTCACATTCCACTGTCGTCCGGCTTGCTTTAGGCCGTACAGAGATTTTTTTAAAAGACAGGTGTTTCCACCTTCTCTCATTTCTTCAAGCATCTTCGCTGCTCTCTTACCGGTCGTACTGTTACGACCGTCAACTTTTACAAGTTTTTCTAAACTTTCTTTTAGCAGCTCTGGGACTTTCATATAAATATCTTCGTTCAGATCACCATTCAAATATGCCGTACTAATGTCTAATTGATCGATGTCCATGTCCATTTCAACAGCTAATGCGACCAACAAACGTACTGTTGCTATCCTTGCAACTGGTGCGAATGTCCTGTGATAATCAAGGCCAGGTTGTTGACTATATCCTTTTGCGACAAGTCTCGCCTTCTTTTTCTCAGTTTTGTCGACATTAAGCTTCGTCGTCAGTACATACCGACATCCCACAACATTGCGGTCAAATGGTTTCTTAACGATTTTCCACGTGTCATTTTTCACCAAGCTCCGTATTTCGGACAGAATTGCTTCCTCCCACTGACTCTTCTCGTCACTTGATAAAGCATCTTTCAACGAGGTTTCAATAGCCCCAGCAAAATCATCAGTATCCACGAATTCGTCCACTGAAGATTCACCCTCGCTATTTTCTGATACTTCGACCATATTGTAGATTTTTCGAGGTCGTCCTATGTGTCCTCTCTCAATCTTAGGTCTTCCAGGACCACGTTTCAGAGTTACCCTCCTTTCACCAATCCCTGTATCTTCCATACCTTCTGTACTTGGTGTCATCGGTAGCTCATTTGATGTCACTGGTGTACTTGGCACCTCACGCAATGTCCACGGCTCTACAATTGGTGTAGTCGACGGTTCTTGACTCGGTTCTTGACTCAATGACACATCTCTTTGAATTAATTCAGTTGGATTTAATGGTACATCTGACTTTACCTCCAATGGAAATTCAACAGTCTTCCTCACAGTATCCTTATCACACTGTGACTCAAGAAGCGGCTGATACGATGTCTTGCTTTCACTGTCAAGATATTTCTTGCCTTCTTGAAATCTGACATCCCTTGACACGATGAACTTTTTACTCTCTGGTATCCATATTTTGTAACCGTTAGATTCGGCTGGATATCCTACAAAATAACCAACAACACTTCGTGAAGCAAATTTATCTTTTCCTGGTTCTTTATTTAAAACATGAACTTTGGTACCAAAAACTTTCAAGTAACTTACGTTCATAGGTTTTTCGAACCATTTCTCATAAGGAATCCCCCCATTTAAACTGCTTGTTGGACATCTGTTACGTAAATAACATGCAGTGGCTACTGCTTCTGCCCAAAAGCTTGCTGGCATTCCTGACGATAAAATCATGCATCTTGCTGTTTCGAGTAAAGTACGGTTCATCCGTTCCGCAACACCATTACTTTGCGGCGTGTACGGAGTTGTAAAACGCCTTTGAATTCCATTGGTTAGTAAAAATTCATCAAATATTTTATTTTTGTATTCCGTACCGTTATCCGTTTGAAATGTTTTTATTTTCCTGCCTGTCAAGTTTTCGACATGACATTTATAAATTTTGAATTTTGACAATACGTCACTTTTATTTCGTATCATAAATACTTCACACCAACGAGTACAGTCGTCTATAAAAGTGACAAAATATTTGTTGCCTCCGTTCGATTGAGCTCTCATTGGCCCGACAATATCGGAATACACTATTTCTAGTTTATCATTACAGGGTTTTCTGGACTTCACAAAAGGCAACGAAATCATTTTTCCCTTAGCACACACGTCACAATCACGCAAGTCAATCTTGGCCTTAGATATGCCTATGCCCAATGTCTTCAGTACCTTCATAAGATCCCTAGCATTCAAATGACCCATACGCTCGTGCCATCCATACAGATCCACATTATTCGTAGTTACTGCTGATGCTGAAACATCGGCCTCCCTCAAATAATATAAATCTCCTCGCCGATCAGCGGTTAGCTTTACCTCACAATTTTTGATGGCATACGCAACGTCACGTTCAAAAATGACCTTACAGCCTCGTTCAGTGAGTTTGGCGATCGAAATGAGACTATTACGTAAATCGGGAACTAATAACGTATCTGCAAATTGAATTTTACGCGTACCCTCATCATTGCATGCTAATATCTTAACTATACCCTTACCTTGCACGGTCGTCATAGATTCGGTGGCTAATTTTAACTTTTGACTCGATGGTAGTACCTCATCAAACCTTGCCTCGTCATTGCACATATGAGAAGTGCAGCCGCTATCAAAAATCCACTCATGTCGACTTTTGATATCAACAGCACGGCTATCTGAAATTTCAACACTGGTTAAAGTTTCAGAATATTCACACTTTTCACGATCGTATGACTCTACACACCCGGTTTCGACAGTACTTCCCTTCTTCTTCTTACATTCTGAAGCCTTATGTCCATATGTATGGCATTTAAAACATTTATATTTAACATTTTTGCCATCTCCAGCTTTATGCCCCTTCTTCTGATGTTTATTTATATACATAACGCCTTCTTTACTTGCAACATCGGTATTTCCTCTTGAATTGTACTCTTCCAAGATTTTTACCCTCAGTTGTTCAGGCTTCGGAAGCTCGTCCCTAGACTCAATGGCGCATCTAAAATTTTCATAACTAGCCGGCAGACTATATAATAGCATTATCGCTAGTAAATCGTCATGAATTACAATGCCCATGTCCTCGAGTTTGTCGACAGCTTCGAAAAAATAATCGAGATGTTCGCCCACCTTTTGATTTTCGCTCATTTTCTGCAACATGAGCCTTTTCATCAAGGTTGCTTTCTTCGCAGGGCCTCGTGATGCGAACAAACTCTCTAACTTCAGCCAAACATCTCGTGCCGTTGTCACCTTTTTAACATGACGAACTACGCTCGGATCCAATGCCAATATCAATTCAGATTTTGCTTTTCTATCCGCAATATCCCATGATAATTTTGCAGCATCATCATCCTTCGGCTTTGGCTTTTCTCCACTTACATACTCCCAGTAATCGTATCTTGTTAACAATGCCTCTACCTGTATTTTCCAACTATCGTAGTTATCTCCCAACAATAGTTCTATACGTAGATTAGACATTTTTTCGCCGATTGTACTTTTATTTATTATACATCACACTACCAGTATTCAATGAGTGTCTTCTGGGCCATAACCCTTGTTATGGGGTCATGGCAGAGTATGCAAAACACGGTGGAAGCTTCGTAGTAAGTATAATAAATAAAATATATAAAAAGGTAAAACAACACGACATAACAAGATAATGGAGTACACAAGACAATAGAATAAACTTGACAAATATTCAAACAATATAATTACAAACAGCCTGTGCTGTGTTGAATCCATGAAGGTGATACTTCAACACAACCAAAATAATTACTTACTTACTAGGCTAAAATTATTGTTGTATTTACTTGCACTAAACACGAATACTTAATATTAACAAAGAAATTAAAAAGAAGAAGAAGAAACACAATTACCATTATGGGATGTGATGCTACAAATGGTCCCAACTCAGCTGTGGTACAGTAAGCTAATTATCCTCCATGTAATTGGAGGAGGTCCGACTCAGCAGTGGGTCATTTATGGGCTGAATAGTAGTAAACCAATCTCATTGGGGTCAGCACCAGTCTCTTTTTGGCTAACTAATAGTATTTACACACAGAAAATGCTAGAAGCTAAAACCATCCAGTGGGACAACCAGAAATCATTCGGTTAGACAAGCCTATCCCAAACTGTCACCACCCTATCCCAAACTGAGGGTGTCATAAGATGCGACTGAAGGAACGCAAGAACCAGACAACTTAACTGCAGCAGAGGGTAAACTTGATCAAAATTCTTGGCCAACCTAACGTGGCAGAGTTTGATATATTCCCACTATAAACTTGGAGGAGGCCTGAGAAGAATAAAAAGCATGGGTGATATATTTACTGCAACGCTACTTTTTATTCTACTTAAGTATCCTTTAAAGTACTGTGGAACATAAATGTGGGCAAGTGGGCACTTGTAGCCACAATAAATGTTTTCCAATTTACACTATACTTAATAGCCATTATGTGTTTCTTTATTTGTTCCATATAAAAAGGGAGAACAAAAATGTCTAACAGTAATAACGTTATACTATCCACTTTTCTTCAATTTACTGCAAGTGTTTCCTTGCGTCCACCAACGTTGAACTAGCATGTATGAAAGACTAGCTCAACTATGCAAGCTAAACTAAACTAACTTATTTTAGCTAGCGGTGGACGTCCGGCTTAAGACTTTTAACTGAGTAAAATTAACATTATTTTAAATCTCTCGCCAACATTCCGAGTGAAATTTCGGACAAACTCTCCACTTCGCCTAACTCGTCAAAAACACAAGCTAACACAATAAAGTCGGAATTAAGATTTATACCTCGGAAGACGTGAAAATAATCGAATGAACAAGTCTTAATCCAATTATATCGTCGGCAAAGGCCCTCCTATTAGGAGAGGATGAAAACGATTAATCGAAACTCACTGAACCAACAACTCCTACCTTTGACTCAAACTGAAACGATCCACAGAGAAAACTATTTTTAAATCAGACTAAAATGCAAAACTGTTTCGCTTTCCATGTATTTGAATCTCCAGTATACAGGGTTTGATAAAAAGGATATATGTATATGCTGTAATAAAACTTTATATCATCTTATTAATTATTCTAAAATTAAGGATTATTAATGCTACCATTTCATATGACCATTCTAGTTCGTTATTTGCAAGCGCTATATATATTTAAGCGAGACCATTTTTTTTGTGGACACACAATTACAATTATTTTTTTTAATATGTTGACAATTTGTAAGTGTCCATTGAGCCATATACATAATTTATTTATTTATTTATTTTTATTTATTTTTATACTTTATTGCACAGACATACAAAATTATCACTATCATTATGAAACATATATGAGTATTTGTACAATGGGCGGCCTTATTGCAAACTGCAATCTCTTCCAGGCAACCTTAGGATGGAAAATTGAGAAGAGAGAAGTGGGCTATTCTTGTGCCGACATAAAGTAAACTATAATACTGCATGTTTTATAAGTATATATATATATATACACATATATAACTTAAATAAATAGAATATACACATACTATAAATAAATACTTTAACAGAATACATATATATTAACTATTATATAAATACATACACAGTAAATAATAATTATTATTATGGTTAGAGAGATGTATAGTGATCCTTCAGTAATTTTTTGAACTGCAGAAACGATTTAGCTTGTCTGACCGTCTCAGGAAGGGCATTCCAAAGGCGAGCAGCCTGCACCGTGAAGGACTTGCTATAAATCGTGGTCGAGTGCAGAGGGATATCTAAAATGCGACTCTCCGCTGACCTCAAGAACCTTGGATGCGTCTGATGAAGAAACCGAAAACGTTGTTTCAAATAAGAAGGAGAGGTAGGGTTGAAGAGTATTTTAAAAAGAAGATGAAGAACATGAGAATTCCGGCGAAGGCGAATGGGTAACCACTTGAGCTGTTTACGAAATTCGGAGACATGGTCATATTTCCTTAAGCCAAATATGAACCGAATGCAAAAGTTTTGGAGACGCTCAAGCTTATCAAGTAGGTTTTCAGAGATATCAAGATAGCTGGTGTCAGCATAGTCAAGGATAGGGAGTAGTAAAGATTGAGCAAGCGCAATTTTTGTGGCAACAGGGAGAAAGTTACGTATCCGTTTTAGTGAACCTGCTGATGCAAAAAGTTTCCTACCTATTTCCTGAGCCTGTGGTATCCAGGACAGATTTTTGTCGAGAATGATACCCAAGTTCCTGACGTTTTCGGAAAAAGGTATTGTAATGTTATTAAAGGAGATTTCAGGGACTTGGGACCAATCGACGTTAGCATGTGACCTGGGACTGCCAATGATTATGGCTTGTGTTTTTAGTGGATTCACATTGAGTCCGTACGATTCACTCCAGTGACAAATTTTTTCAAGATCCTCGTTCATGGTGTCTATCCCGGCCTTTAATGCTATAGGTTTTGCATGGCAATATATCTGAAGATCATCTGCATAGAGGTGGTAGGAAGAAATAAGTTTATTAGAAATGGTATTAATAAATACGGCAAAAAGAAGAGGAGAAAGCACACCTCCCTGTGGTACACCGGCAGATACACTACACCAAGAAGAAAATGATTCTTCAATGCGTATACGCTGCCGGCGACCATACAGATAACTGTGAAACCATTCAACAACTGATGGACTAATGTTAATTGCAGCAAGTATGCCAAGCAGGATGTCAAAGTCTACAGTTGTAAATGCATTACTGAAATCAAGAAGTGAAAGTACTGTGAGACTTCCATCCTGCATAGCTGATCTGATGTCATCCGTAATATTGACAAGGGCAGTCGAGGTACTGTGACCGGCACGGAAACCAGATTGGAAGGGGTTGAGGAGATTTTGGCTACAGAGGAATAAATTTAGTTGATTATAAACTAGGCGTTCTAGGACTTTAGAGAGAAAGGGGAGAATGGAAATCGGCCGATATTCGGAAAAAGAAGAGGGTTTGGATTTTTTAGGCAGAGGGATAATATGGGCATCTTTCCAAGAGGAGGGAAACTGGCCAGAACTGATAGAGTAATTCAGGATGTGGGATAAAACAGGAAGGATTAAGTCAAGAATAGGGATAAGCATATTACGGCTGAGGCAGTCGGTACCAATTGCATTTGAAGCAATCGATAGGATAGCTTTCTTAACATCGTCATCAGAGAGTTGACTTATGACAAAAGAAGGGTAGGTAGGAGTTGGAAGTGACGAAAGATAGTTCAAAGTTTCTGTTTTTTTGTACCCTTTAAAAACGGGCGAAGAGGAAAAGTGAGAGTTCAATAAATTGATATCTAAGTCCTTGGGAATATTGTCATTACGAACCTTACCAACTCCTAATGATTTTAGAAATCGCCAGACTTTAGCTGGATCTCCATTTTCAATAGAGCTATGGATATGGAGGTATTGTGCTTTCCTACACACCTTATTGCAGTGATTTCTGATGGTTATATACTTTTCAAGGTTTGCGGGTGTAGAGCGATATTTGTATTTAGATTTGGCATTTGCTTTTTTGGCCAAAAGTTGCTTAATATCTTCAGTGAGCCACGGAGCTGGTGAATGTTTGATTTTGATCGCACGTACAGGAGCGTGGACATCGTACACTTTAATCAACGTATTAGTGAGGTACGCAACTTTTTGGTCAACATCGTTATATGAGTAAAGAGGGCTCCAGTCGACATCGGCAACATCACTGCGGAGATTATTAGCGTTCATGCCAGCAAAATTGCGCTGCTGAAGTATTTTTGGTTTAAGTTTGGGTGGACGAACTTTGTAAGATAGGAAAATGAGGTCATGATAAGAAAAGGAATCAGCAGTACACTGGCCATGTTTGGCGACATGATCGCGGGACGAGACCATCATTATATCCAGTAAAGAAGGATTGCAGTTCGGGAGATGGTGCGTAGCGCTTAGAGGAAGTATAGACAAATTATTAAAAATAGAAATAGACTTAAGAGAAGAGGCACGGGAATCACTTTTTAGTAAGCATGTATTGAAATCACCCATGACTATGCTGTGTTTGTAAGTTGGGACTAATTGCTCGAGAATGTTTTCAAAAGAAGCAAAATAATCTACTCGCAGAGATGGGCAGTAATAAACGCCAAGAAGAATTTTGGAGGAGTGGAGTTCAATCTCTAAGAAAAGGTGTTCACCGGCATTGGAGGGTGGTGGCTGCATCGACATGTCGATTACAGAATACGGGATATTAGTTCGCAGATAGATGGCGACACCGCCACCACTCCCAGACACTCGATCATTCCTTATGAGTTGAAAACCAGGAAGAGTGTAGGCTATTGATGAAAGACATGGTTTCAACCAGGATTCGGAAATTAAAATTGCATGTAAATTTTTACATTCAAAGCTAGCCAGCATATCTGTAAAATGAGCCGGAATACTCTGGGCGTTGATATGGACGACATTAAAATTCCTGGGAACATCAGAGAAAGTCGCATTGAGAGATTCTGCAAGCGATGGAATACTTTCATAACTGTCGGAATCACTATGTGCCGAGTGGAAACTTTCATTGTCACTATCAATAGTAACATCATACATAAATAAACAATATATAAATATAATAAAGATAATAGTATAAAAACAATTAACAACAAAATTTAAATAAAACAAAGCAATCCTACCACCTGCCAGCTGCTATATGAAATTATACATACACAAAAAGTTAATAGCAAATAATAATAGCTCCATGGCCGTACCAAAAATTAAAACATTAATAAATGAATAAAAAAAACACAAGTGCCTCCATAAACGAATTTCCAGATTCATCTTCGATTTTTTTGTCCAACTTAAAATAAAAAACAATTGACGCCCACCCTCAATACTTTATTTATCGAAGCAGATTGTTATCTTTTTGGGTTTTGAAATAAATAAACAGTGAACGAGGAAAAATTCTATCGTTTGAAGCACACAATGAAAACGTTGCTATTGACAATAAATATTCCAGAGAAGTGTTTGTGTTAAAAAAGCAATAGAAGGGGACCTTCGTAAGGACGTAAATTGACAATAAAGAGGTTTAATGTATTTCTTTTGAAAGTTATTCTGTCGAATATGGTTTTTAAAACATACATAAAAGAATATAATATCAATTTACATATTGCATGCAAATTGATTTATTGATAAATAACATTAAAAGTAACTGAAATTAAATATAATAAAATGTTTTTAATCAAGCATATTAATATTTTTAGCATATTTATTCAAGATATGACCAGTCTTCCTTATAATCAAAACTCACGGCCATATTTGCTTTACTAAGCTCTCGATGAAATCGCTAAGTACCTCAAACGAGTCTAACATTATCAACATTTTGACTTCAACCATTTTAAACTGTATTTACATAGATAGTGGGATGGATCAGGGCAGCCCAATATTGCGTTAGGTCAGACAAATTGGGATCAACCAGTGAATATATTACGGTCCCCGGTCGTACTATGCGTCGGTTTGTTAATCGCCAGCAGTTATTTATTAATGTTTTAACTGCTTCCATACATATATGCAACTTTGATCCGAGGATGGTAAAAAACAGCTCGCCTGTATAGGGGTTTTTAATAACTTGCCTGTGTTATACAGCGTGAATCAAAAGTAGGATATACATAAAAAAACCGATATTACAGATGCACACAACTACAGCACCAAATAATTCGGTACAGAAGTAAAACTAATGCATGTACTTCACTTTACATACATATACTTGTTGGTCACGCTAGGTTTACCAACTCTGGCTAATGCGAAATATCTATTGTGCTACTCGTATCTAATTATTTGATTTATTGTTGGAAATAAAACATCCATAAATTGAACAGTTACAATATTTCTATTTTGGTGGTCCATTTTTGCACAATAAATGAGTGTCTGAGGCGAATGACACTCGCGTTCACACTGTTCCCAAACATTATGACATATCGTGTCTTCCGGTAATCGATGTTTACGTGAGCGTTAGCCAAACGAGCGTTGTATGAAGGTTGATTTCTGTATCAAGTATTTTGTGAAAAATTTTAGCATTTTGTAACTTTAAAATGTGACCTAAAGCAAGACTGTTATGCTTGTAAGTACACAAACACGATAGATAGTCGGATTCGTAATGGAACACACGGATTGTAATTAAAATGGGATAACACACATTATACATTATTAGAATGTACCCTTGTACTTCAAGATATCGATCAAATACTGGTTCTTTTTTATTATTTCGATCATTTATCATGACGTTAATTGCGCAATCGTATTCAAATGTTTGTTGGAGATGTCGTACAAAACTGAATACTCATCTCATGTGATCATCAAAATGCTATTAAGGGCTCAGTAGCATGTGTAATGTATAACTTTACGATTGTTACAGACAATTAAATGACGCTTCCAAATGATGTTTATAATATGGCACTATTACAACTACTCGGGCAGCTTAGTGACGGATTTAGAATACACAATGTCACTAACCCGTACCATCTTTAGGGTATCGTAAGAGGCGACTAAAAGAACGCAAGAGGCAGACCACCTAGCAACAAGAGAAAGAAAACTTGATACAAACCCTGTGCCAACCCGTCTTGCCAGCGTGGCACAGTAGACTAATTTCCCCCCATGAATTTGGAGGAGGCCCGACCCAGTAGTGGGTCATTCCAGTCTGAAACGATTACTACTCAGCCCATAAATGTTGAGTAGGGCCCCCTTCAGTTACATGGAGGCTAATGAGCCTACTGTGCCACGCTGGCCAGACAGGTTGCACAAGTACCTACGGGTTATCGGCCTTGTCATTTCCTTTTATCGGCTCTTATGACACCCTCAGAATGGAATGGGGTGGAGACACTGTGTATTCTGAATCCGTCACCACACAGATACTGTAGCCGGTACCATATTATAAACGTAATTTGGAACTGTAAACAGGCTACCGACAGATTTTCACCTGTCCAATTTAAAAAAATCCAAAAGCTCTGTACATACATTAAATACATTTTTTTTTCTTTTTTCCTCGATTAAATATTGGACATGAGTTTTTAACACCCTGTACACGCAAAAAAAATTCAAAAGCCAACGACTACTCTCTGTACATACATTAAATACATTTTTTTCTCGATTGAATATTGCACCACCCTGTACACTAATAAGTAGTTTAGAGCCGATCGTCCACCACCAGCTAAAATAAGTTAGTTTAGTTTAGCTTGTATAGTTGAGCCGGTTTCTCATTCACGTGCGTCCACCGACGGTGAACAAACATGTATGAAAACCTGGCTCAACTATGCAAGCTAAGCTAAACTAACTTATTTTAGGTGGCGGTGGACGTTCGGCTTAAACACCACTTCAACTACTCACGTCGAAACAAGATGTATGCTTTTATGTGCCGCCAGCACATTCATTATGTGAAATGGGCAAGTTACGTTTCTTTTCGCAAGTTCTTTGCATAAAGTGAGCTGTACACATAAATTGTAGGGTCGGGACAAATTGCGCTCCGTCAGTAATGTATTCCGGTTGGCAATGCTCACATGTATGTTACAAAATTTCGAGTAATGAAACTTTCGAGATTCTTCTCTCTTATTTTATTTTAATCAGTGTGAATTAAGTTGCCATTTCTCACAGCCGTAGGCGTGCAGACGAGAAAATTAATCTCTTTTGCCAGTTAAGCCGAGTTAATTCAATCGCAACTTAGGAACAAACACATTTACGAAAGTCTGTCTTTTCAGTATGCTTAAGTAGGTTAAGTATGCATGACGACTAAGTCAGAAATAAATGGGTTGGATTTGCCGCCTTTGGATCACGGGGTTCGGGGTACTTTGTGTAAACCAGAGGCACTTGCTCGGAGTCCAGGTGTAAATTGTGTTCGTGAATTTCATGTTTGTAAACTGCCACCGCGACTCAGTTTAACCTACTGCAGGAGTTAAATATCTTTAAAAAAAATAGTGATATATTTTTTGACTGCCTCGTTGGTCTAGTGGTCAGATGTGCCGCCTTTGGATCAACGGGTCCCGGGTTCGATTCCGGGGTCGGGCCAGAGTCTTTGTCTAAACCAGAGGCACTGGCTCGGAGTCTGGGTGTCATTTCTATTTATAATATGTATGTATTTACAAAAAAAAAAAGTATATAAGTAGTTTATCATCCATCTCGTTACCATAACACTAGCATTAAGTTGCTTAACTTGGGACGAGATGGCGTTGTGTGAAATGTCCAAGGATATTTATTTATATTTATTTATTTCGTCAATTGAAATTTTAGAAAATTTATGTGTATTTCCATTGATTGGATGATTTCTTTTATTGCTAATACTTTTCAGCCCATAAAATACCCACTGCTGAGTCAGACCTACTCCCATTACATGGATGGTAATTAGCCTACTATGCCACACTGGTCAGACGGGTTGGCACAGTGTCATATTAAGTTCCCCATCTCTTCTGGCTTAGTTTTTGCTCTGTCATTTCCTATTAGGCTCTTACGTCACCCTCAAGATGGAATGGGGTGTACACACTACTATGACGACACGGTTGGCGCAGTGGTTGAGCGATCGACTGCTGCGCAGCATGTCGCGGGTTCGATCCCCGCACGGAAGAAATATTTGTACGACCTACAAGTATTTGTTCTGGGTCTGGGTGTTTTATATCTATAATATGTATGTATTTACAACAAAAAAAGGTATATAATTATGTAGTTTATTATCCATCTCGTTACCATAACACAAGCATTAAGTTGCTTAGCTTAAGACGAGATGGCGTTGTGTGAAATGTCCAAGGATATTTTATTTTAATTTATTTATTTATTACTATTCAACGCATAGATGACCCACTACTGAGTGCCCCTCTTCTCATTACATGGCGGGTAATTAGCCTACTGTGCCACGCTGGCCAGACGGTTTGGCTTAGGGTTTCGTTTCAACTTTCACTTGTCTTGCGTATAGTTTTTCGCCCTGTCATCTAATGTCGGCTTACGACACCCTCAGGATAGAATGGGGTAGCGACACTGTGTATTCTAAATCCGTCAGCACACGGAGTTTATTGTTATTATTACTACAAAAATAAGTTAGTCAATACCAATTTGATAAGCAACTGCATGCCTAACGTTTTTGTCCCATCGTACAAAATAATGTATGGTTTCTTCTTGACGCAAACTAATACCACTATCTCGCATCAGCAATAAATTAACTCACTGTAGTACCCCAGAATATTGACTCCCATAAAGTTTGTTTTAAAGGATACTTATGAAGTACATAATTCATGGCGATATGTCGTGATAATGCCATGTTTCATCGGGGCTTTGCTCCCGTGAAATACGAGGACTGCTATACATACGAGTATATGCGTGTGTGTGAGTGTGCGTGAACACCCTTCGTCTCCATTTCAACGTAGTAAATATAGTAATACGCAGTGTCACCAACCCATATCATTCCGAGGGTGTCATAAGAGGCGACTAAGGGAACGCAAGAGGCAAATCACCTAGCCGCAAGAGAAGGACAACTTGATACAAACCCTGTGCCAACCCGTCTTGCCAGCTTGGCTAATTTCCCTCCATGAATTTGGAGGAGGCCCGTATCAGTAGTGGGTCATTAAGGGGCGGAAACGAACTGTTATAATGGAAAACTCGTGAAGCTTTTTAAAAAAGGTTTTTAATACACACACACAAATATATTTAGTACAAATGAAAAATGGCAGCGTTACGACCGGGATGGAGTATGGATGAAGACTGACTAGTGCCGGGATAGGAGAGGTGTACTTATACTTTAACTAATGATGAATGAACAAAAGGGAAGCGCGCGAGTCGGCAGGACAGGGAACATATAAGGGGTATAACAGCCCCCCGGATAAGAGTGAACTTCGGGGTTGCAACTCCGAAGTTAACAAGGGTTTAAGAGATCCTGAGTCTCGGAAGGGATGTAGTGGAAAGAATTTCTATGTCTTCTGACTGAGGCGGTTGACTGACATTACTAGGACGATTGGAATTAGTATGGTTTACAATATGAAAGGGACGAGAGAAATTGCTGCCATAATTCTTACAATAAAAGACGATTTTATATAAAATAAAACAAATTAAAATTACAATGATTACAATACTTAAGATCGGATAATGTGTCCCATTTGGAATAGCTGAGGGCTGTTCCATTATTTTATTTAACTCCGATAAGTGATCTTTAATTTTCGGGTTTAAGTGCAAGGTATCTAAATTGGTATCTTGCAGGTGAAAAGGGGTCACATTAAACGATGTTTTATTCACAAAGAATGAGCTATTCAATATATTAAAATTAGAGTGACTTAATGGTATACTTAAATTATAGACAGAACTTTTAGGTATCAAAATAGTATTCTTGCAGTATGCCGTGCATTGGTTTGGCAGAGTAAGTATACCTGTGCCCTGTATGATGTCCTCTATCAGCTGTAAATCGGCACATTGTATCGTGATTTTGCTGGGTTTTGACTGGGCGTAAAGCCATCTATTGAATTTGAGTTCATGCCAAATATCTGTGGAGCCTTTGATGAACTCTGCATGGCATATTGCAGGTATTTCCGACAGGACATTGGTTAACATTTCGCTTTCGCAGATTGTGTCTGCGGCTACAGAGAATATGTTCATGACGTCACATATGTGGTAAGTATCACTGTAAGCGCGGCAGTTGTCTAGTGAATCTAAAGTACAATATTGATTTTTGTCATTGGTCACTGCTATATACTTATTGTTAGGTAAAATTAATCCAAATGATTCGGACTCATTATAAGATATTGGTAAAGGTAAAGCATGATATAAAGTGTATTCCTTTGGGGATACTAGTGGAATCTGTACAATAAAAGTAATTTTATCCGAAGAGTAAAAACACTTCATGTTGATAACATTCAACAATGTATGGATATCGTTCAAACTTAAGCTTAGAGGTAAGTCTACGTTATTGGGTAAGTCGTTATAATGACTTACGAGTTCTCGGTATAATTGCCCGGGTGTTAATATCGCTGGGCTGAGTATGTTTTGACAGCTGAATGAAATGCCGTTTGATAAATCTTCGAGTTGGAACGACAACAGTAAGACAGTGGTTTCCAAACTATTTAGAATGAATTCTAAATTCGTTTTTATTTTATTATATGTAATTTCTTGTGATATATTATTTACTAATACCGAGAGCTCGTCCATAGCATTATTTAAGATAACTTCATTATTTTTTAAAGTTTGTATGGTTTTATTATAAGATTCCAGAGAAGAGGTAGTGACAAGAATATTGTCTTTTAATAATGAAGCTATCCTTTTTTCGTCATTTTGTAACAATGAGATTGCATTGTCATATTTAAGGGCATCTTCCTCGGTTAAAGTGCCAAACATAGTTTTGAGGATTGAACCGCCAGCACCAATCCAAGCTGACCTACGGCTCCTATCTGGGATGAGATGTTCGAATGCATTAAACGAGTTAACTATATCGCGATGTCTAATGGACAATGGTTCGACAGTATTAAGGCAATCGTCATTATTTATTATGACATCTAATGAACAGAATTGCTTTAAAGTTTGTAATATGGATTCGATATTTTGTATATGTCCAGGGAAATGAGATATGTCATGTGGAATTAGTATATCTAAATGACCGTTCTGAATCTTCAATCTTCCTTCGTAATCGAAGAAGATCCCTGAACTCGAGGTAAGAGGCTGGACAAACTGATTGCCATCAATCATGGTGCTGGAATTAGAAGGGTAAGTTAAAGAGGTAAGTAAATTATTTTACTACGATACTAAATTAATACTTATCGCAAGTGTGGTATGTATGATTATATTTGTTTTTATAAGTATATTTAATATTAGATTACATTAATTTTAACATGAAATTTTATTGTGATATTAATATTATATTATTTTTTCAGGTTACTGCTCATCACGTGGGAGTAGGAAGGAGATTGTATTTGCAATTTTAACTTCGTCGTAATGGTGAGTAACATGTCTTCTATTAATTAAGAGAGTTAGGGTGTTATTTCCATTTATTTTTATGACTTTAAAGGGCCCTTTCCAGTTTGGTGCTAGGGATTTACCTAGGCGAACGTGATTTTTAAGAAAGACATAGTCGCCTGCTTTGTATGCGACTGGTCTGGTATGTTGGTCATAATATTCTTTGGATTTTTCCTTAGATGAAGAGATATTTTGAATGGCTTTTTGCCTAGAATGTTGAAGTTTATGTTGTAGCATTTTTAAGTATTCATGGTAAGTCGTTTCTGGGTCCGTGTTAAAGAGAGAATCGGGGATAAAGGGTTTGTGCCCAAATAATAGTTCATACGGTGTGAAATTTGTGGTAGTATGAACATTTGTATTATAAGTAAGTATAGCAGTATATACATATCTTGGCCAATTATTAAGGTTCGGATCAACGAAGGATTTTAAGTATTCCTTAAAGGTTGAATGACTTCTTTCTAGAGCTCCCTGTGTTTGCGGATGGTATGGGCTCGACCAGAGCTGTTTTATTTTCAGGAACTTACAGGTTTCCTTAAAAAGTTCTGATGTAAAATTTGTGCCTTGATCCGTAAGGATGGTTTTAGGTATACCGAATAGGCACACAAAGTGAATGAGACAGTCACTGGTTTCTTCTGCAGTGACACTCCGCATAGGGTATGCTGTTGAGAATTTGGTAAGATCATCTTGTACAGTAAGTATGTACTTTAGTCTAGCAGTTCCAGATTCTGGAAGTGGGCCAACGACATCGAGAGCTATGCGCTGAAATGGGCCAGTGGATGTTGTGGTGATTTGCATAGGCGCTCTGTTAGTTTTCCTAAGGGCTTTGTTGATTTGGCAGGATGGACAGCGCCGTACATAATCTTCTATGTCTGTGCGCATGCCTTTCCAATAATATCTTTCTTGTATACGTTTAAACATCTTGACGGATCCCAGATGTCCAGATATAGGAAGGTCATGATTTTGTTTAAGAATTTGTTTGATTTCGGTTGGAGAAGGATAAATAATTGTGTTGTGGTAGATATGAATTTTGATCTCCGAGTTATGGAAAAGATAGGAAAGGATATTATATAATTTAGTAAAAGAGTGTTTCTCAAAGGGGTTCCTCATATCGGATATACCGATTTCATTAGAGTCGTTGAATACGACGAGTTCGTTTCGTATTGTCTTAAGGGTTTGGAAGATTTCAGGATAGGATGCTTCGTCAAAGTGATGTACTTTGGTGAACAATAGGTAATAATTTTTATTACCTAGTTCTACTTTAACGAACGAAAAGAGTTCCCTTTCGGTTTCTTGGATTTTAGTATTAATTACAGAATCATTTAGGATTTCGGAGACATAAGGATTGGATTCGTCTAAGTCAATCGAAGTCGGGACTAGAACTGTTTTGTAGGGACATTTAAGTAGGTTCTCGTTATGTTCGACGATTTCTGTATTAAAGTGTTTGTCTTTGTTGGACATTGCTTTTAGGAAGGTAGGATAGTCGTCTACGGATGTGTCAGGGTTGTTGCTTGTTGACGGTAAAGGAGAATCAGGTCGGTTATTAGAGTCCGGTATTGGATCTGGAATTATTTGACTCTCTGGAGAATTGATTTGCAAAATATCAGAGTCAGAAATAAGAAGAAGATCATCTGCAGTTGGGTTTCCTTGGTCGGGATCAGGGTTGATCTCATCAAGGTTAAATGATGCGGGTGATATTGCTAAATCTAAGAGATCTTTATCTAAAGCATTATTGTCTGAATTGTATATAGGATTTACCGGAAATCTAGAGAGAGCATCTGCAGCAGAATTCAATTTTCCTTTTCTGTAGACGATTTCATACTCGTATTCTTCGAGTTTAAGTCTCCATCTTTGCATTTTACTGGATGGATCTTTATGGTTGAAAAGCCATTTAAGGGGTCGATGGTCAGTGACGATTAGGAATTTCCTGCCGTATAGGTATGGGCGAAACGTCTTGCAGCCGAATAGGATGGCAAGGAGTTCCTTTTCCGTGGTGCTATAATTGCATTCGCTTTTATTTAGAGTTCGAGAGGCGTATGCGATGGGTTTGTCTTTACCGATGGGTCCTTGAGATAGCACAGCACCGAGTGCGTGATTGGATGCATCGGTTGACAAGGTGAAAGGTTTGGTGAAGTCAGGATAGCAGAGTACTGGCGCGGAAGTAAGTTTCGTTTTAAGGATTTGGAAGGCCAGTTCCTGCTGATTTTGCCATTCGAATGGCGTATCCTTTTTAAGGAGAGTCGTGAGAGGTTTAGACGTTTTAGAGAAGTCAGGGATGAAGCGTCTATAATAAGAGACCAATCCTAGAAAAGATTTGATGTCCTTTGGTGATTTAGGCGTAGGGAATTGAGTCACTGCTTTTATTTTATCAGGATTAGGTTTGACTCCTTCTTCAGTAATGATATGTCCAAGATAAGCCACTTCCCGCCTGAGAAACTCACATTTCTCTGGTTGGAGTTTGAGATTGAATTCTCTCAATCTCTGAAAGATGGTGGTTAGGTTGGTGATGTGGGACTGAAGATCATAGGAGTAGATCACGATGTCATCGAGATATACGAAACAGCGCACACCCTGGAGTCCAGTTAATGCTGTATTCATTAACCTTTGGAAAGTGGAAGGAGCGTTTTTTAAACCAAACGGCATGCGGGTGAATTGGAAGTGTCCTTCTGGGACAGAGAAGGCCGTTTTAGGTGCGTCTTCTTCCTTTATTTGGATCTGATGGAAACCGGAAGTCAAATCAAGTGTGGAGAAGTATTTGCTCTTCCCCAATTGATCAAGAATTTCGGTTATTTGAGGTATTGGATATGTGTCTCCTACAGTGATGTCGTTAAGTTTTCTGTAATCGATTACGATCCGCCATTTCTGTTCACCAGATGCGTCTCGTTTTTTGGGAACAATCCAGATTGGAGAAGACCAAGGTGAAACGGATGGTTTAATTATGCCTTGATCGAGCATTTGATTGATTTGTTTTTGTACTTCTGATTTATGAATTTCAGGGAATCTGTAGGTTTTCGTGTTTACAGGGACATCGGATGTAGTTTTAATTTCATGTTTGAGTGCTTGGGTGAAGGATAGTTTTTCACCAGGTAAGTAGAAGATATCTGAATAGTCGGAACAGATTTCGAAAAGAGATTGAGCTTCTTCATTGTTAAGATGCGATGCTCGCAATTGTTTTAGGACTTCATTGGTTCGTTGGATTGAATCATTAGTATTCCTTTGATGTTTTGATAGGCAGTTAACGTTTACAGGAGTTAAGGTTAAATTTAGGTTTGATTTTAAAGGGATAGGTGTTTCGGAGACATTGGCTATCGTAAGGTTGATGCGATTATTGCTTTTTACGGTTACGAGACAATTTGCTATCAGGAGATCCTTAGAGGGACTTTGGTCTAGGATGAGGCCTGTGTTGATTTCAGGGTTAGAGACGGAGCATTCAATAACAGTTTCGGTACGAGGAGGTATAATGTAAGTAGGTTCATGAAAATGAAGAGATAGTTTTTGATTTTTAATGTATAACGAGTCGATGGAGTAGTCTACAGTACATTTGCAGGATTTAAGAAAGTCGCTACCTAGTATGCCGTCATAAGGTAGGTTGATATTATCTACGACGTGAAATTTGTGGTATGTAGGTTTATAATTTGAATTTAATGAAACGAAATCCAAGTTGAAGTGACCACATGTTTCGGTTGCTTCCTCCGTTGGATCAATGCCTTTTATAATCACAGGTTCCTTAATTAAGGCCTTTTTGAATTTTATGCTACCCTTTTTAATGAGGCTAACTGAAGATCCGGAATCGATAAGAAGGCTTAGTGGAGTATCGGTAATGGATGATTGTACTACTATGTGAGGTAGCATAAGGTTCGAATGATTGTTGGATATTTCGTAAACTTGCAGAGTATTAGGGGTTTGTGATTCGGCGGGTAGAGACGACTGTTCTTTAAGTGAAACAGGGGATGCAGTGGGCTGATTTTCAGCAGATACGGTGAGTATGATCGATTGACTTTTAGTGGAAACAGAGAGCCTATTATCGGCGGAAACATCGAATACGGAGCGCCTATTCGCGGCGGAAACTGCGGGTTCAGTGGGCCTAATTATGGCGGGTTTAGTAGTGGATACAGTGGGCTGATCTTCAGCGGAAACAGTGGGCCTATTAATGGCGGATACAGTGGATACAGTGGGCTGACTCTCAGCGGAAACAGGGGGCCTATTAATGGCGGATACAGTGGATACAGTGGGCTGACTCTCAGCGGAAACAGGGGGCCTATTTACGGCGGAAATTTTTTTATGTTTGATGCCGGTTGTCGCATTACGTTGTCTCGTACGGCACCTAACCGAGACCTTTATTCGTTTTTTGGGTCGTCTACCTCATCGCGAGAGTCATCTACGATATAGTTCGATTCGTTATTGGATTGAATAAAGTGGACCGGATTTGGTCTGTAAGATTGGCCCGGTGAGTTTACATTTTGGTTTGAGAACCGTTGGTTGTTGTATTGCCGTTTCCGGCAGTTCTCGATACTGTGACCCGGTGTTTTACAGTACCGGCAGAATGTTTGATTTTGGCCTCGAGGTCTGTAATCGTTTCTAGGAACGTTTAGCGATTGTTGAGGTTGAAGTGTATTATTGTAGTATCGGGGTTTGGGAGTTTGACGTTGCATTGTTGCATGAATGGTTCTTTTGTGCAACAAGTTTAATATTTTTTCCTCGGAAACCGCGACGTTTATAGCTTCGTTAAGATTGCTCGGGTTTTTGCTTCGTACTAGGTTTGATAATTGTGGGTTGAGACCAAGCAGAAATGTGTGTAGTGCCAAGTCCTCCATGGCGGCTATGCGACCAATTAACTCCGATTTCTTTTTGTTAGATAGCCCTACTTCGGTTAATAATTTTGAAAGGCACGTTTCAACACGTAACACGAATTGACTCACGGGTTCATTATGGGTTTGACGGCACTCCTGCAGGTCGGTCAAAAGGTGGGCATAATGCTTCCTTTCACCGAATTGGGTTGTTAGAAATGTTTGTAATTGATCCCATGACTGAAATTCCTTAATGGAACACGCGGTTTCGGCTTTGCCTTCTAGTTGGGCTAAAATAAATTTAAAAAGAATATGTTTCTGTGCTTCAGAGGCTAGACTGATGGCATTTTCACAGTTATTTAGGAAAGAGCTTAGCTTATCCCTTGACCCGTCGAAGGGTTTAATAAACTTAAAAAGCACATTTAATTCCATTTCGATGGTAGTGATGGTAGTTGTCTGCCTAGTTTTCCTCGAGTTCGAAGGGATAGGGCTCAGGAGGATGTCAATTTCCTGTGGACACAACTTGGTTTCGGAATTTTCTTTGTCGTCCTCTACTTTGGGCACTTTAGGCATAATACAGGTACAGTTCGAGACAAGACTTAAGGTTAAGGACTTATTTTAAAGCAGAGACCAATGACTTACATGCATAGAATGAAAACTGCGCACGTGGTTATTGACTTCATATGGCTGCTTTCAGGAGGCTGCGTCGGGGACAGCGGTGATGAAGAGCGGCGTTTGTCCGGTAGGTTTTTCTTTTTCAGGATATGGCGACGAAGATGTACGGGATTCGGAGACTGGTATCAGAGCTGATCACTGTGATCAGGTAAGTATTTTCAGATGCAGTGGACACGATGGTCGGATGGAGTCTTCACGGGTCGTTAACGCGTGCTGGATGTAGTAAGGTTTGTGTTTTCTTTTTAGTTTTCACTTTTCACTTTTTAGCTTTCACTTTAGGCTTTTGCACTTAACACTCACAAATGAAGGTTTATTTCACTTTTCACGAGCGCGGAGACGTATTCCGTGGATTTCCAAAACGCGGGAAATCCCTTAAGCTGCCACCAATGTTATAATGGAAAACTCGTGAAGCTTTTTAAAAAAGGTTTTTAATACACACACACAAATATATTTAGTACAAATGAAAAATGGCAGCGTTACGACCGGGATGGAGTATGGATGAAGACTGACTAGTGCCGGGATAGGAGAGGTGTACTTATACTTTAACTAATGATGAATGAACAAAAGGGAAGCGCGCGAGTCGGCAGGACAGGGAACATATAAGGGGTATAACAGAACGAACGAAACATACTGTAGCGACCAGCATGCTACATACTTTACACAATTTACCCAAAAAATCTGATCTACCAACATCAAGAAATATCGACTACAAATTTCAAAGTCAAATAATTTATTTTGCATAGGACACAATGGACACTTACAAAATGCGAGAATTACCAAAAAGTCCGACACCTCGATAGCAAAGCTTACAGAGCAATTCGCACGATTTAAAAATCCCCGACTACATCTATCAGGGGGATAGGCGCCGCGGCCCCTGCCAGACAGACCACTTCATCTGGCTGGATGATCGTCCCTTTGCGCCTTAATAAAGATCCACTGCTGAAGCTAATTCGGCTTCTGAGTCAAAGAGATGCGTACAAGGTTTTGTGCTAAGTTGTCCTTCTCTTGAGGCTAGGTTGTCACTCGTGTTCTATTACTCGCATCTTACGATAGCCTCATTATTGAATGGAATGGTGACGTCGTCATCAATCATTTATCCGTGTGGTAACGGATATGGAATACATGATGTAATTGCACATCGTGAAAAAAGGAAATGACACGACCGACAGCCTGGCCACAAGAGAAAACTTGATACAAAACCACGTGCCAACCCGTCTGGCCAGCGTGGTACAGACGGCTAATTACCCTCCATGTAATTGGAGGAGGCCCGCGTAAGTAGTGGGTCATTTATGGGCTGATGATGATAATGATGATGAATTAAAATAATGCACGTCAGCAATACCTAATCGTTTTGTTCTCATAATAAAATACTAAGTCATTCTGACGATAATACTGGCTGAAGTGCTTGTTAATAAAAGAGAAAAAAAACTATGAGCCATTCAACGCGTAAGGTTTTATTGTCCAGCGAGGACTCCGCATGGGCTTTAATTAAAGACCCCTCACATTCTCTATTATACACGACATTTTTACCGCACCGTACAGACAGTAAAATAATTCAATAAAATAAATACTTTAACTCCTACTACTGCCCATACTACGCCCGTGTAGGGGCGGATTTAGAATACTCAATGTCACCAACCCATACCGTCTTTAGGGTGTCGTAAAAGGCGACTAAAAGAACGCAAGAGGCAGCTCACCTAGGCCCAAGAGAAAGAAAACTTGATACAAACCCTGTGCCAACTCGTCTTGCCAGCGTGGCACAGTAGGCTAATTTCCCTCCATGAATTTGGAGGAGGCCCGACCCAGTAGTGGGTCATTTATGGGTTTTAACGAAGACTGCCCATAGATGTCCCACTAACTGCTACTAATACTCAGCCCATAAATTACTCACTACTGTGTCAGACCTCCTCCCATAACGTGAAGGGTAATTAGCCTACTGTGCCACGCTGGCCAGACGGTTTGGCCAGAAGGGTTTGGTTTCCTCGGGGAGCATTGTGACTCCCGTTTACGTGAACCTGTGGCGCCCCAAGTATGTCGTGTGAGGTTATACCCACGCCACGCTAGAAAGGCGGCGGTATGCATAAAGCATTTCAACAGCGTCACCAAAAAGGGTTTCGTTTCAAGTTTTCCTTCTTTTGCGGCTAGGTTTTCGGCCTTGTCATTTCCTTTTGTCGGCTCTTACGACACCCTGAGTGAAACGACAAAGCAATAATCCTAGCTGCAGAAGGAACATTTTATACTAGCTTTTACGCGCGGCTTCGCCCGCGTGGTCTTCGAACCCGTGCATATTTTTTATGAACATAAGATCGGTTATTGTGACTAAACTATGATAGTTAGATATGTGCTATCCTGGACTTTTATGTAGATCTTTATAAGATCTACAAACCCGTAGTACATAATTTTGTTCTATTGTCAATAGTTTTTGCAGCGCACGCATAAATAGGTTTTCGATTTTACACCTTGGTTTACAAAATCGCAATTTTCATACGGATCCCTAATTCTTTTGAAAATAAAATATAGCCTATAATCTTCTTCTCGATAAATGGACTATCTAACACTTAAAGATTTTTTGAAATCGGACCAGTAGTTCCTGAGATTAGCGCGTTCAAACAAACAAACTCTGCAGCTTTATATATTAGTATAGATGAAACCCTGTACCAAGGCATCTGGCCAGCGTTGGTCACACATGAACAGTAGGTTGATATTCCCCTAATGGACTAGAGCCAGTCCCACTCAGAATCTTCTTAGATTTTAATGTGCTGAGATAACTATGTTTTATAGAGACCCCATTTTTGTAAATTTGTAAATGACTCCCATGCAGATAATTAACAAAAAGAAAACAAAATTGTATGTTATGAAAATTATTGTATACTAAGATCCAACACTTAACTGCACATCTTTTTGCGATGTCGATAAATACATTTAATTTATTTTTCCACCTAGTGCGGTTAAGTTTTGAAAAACTAAGGATAAAAAAAATCGAATACTACAGAGTTTGTCAAATAAATACACCTCTTACACAAACCTAATACCTTTAATATTATTTTAATAATATACTACTTTTCTTTTTTTTAACGTTAGTTAATTTTTTTACATTTCATTTTCTGTAGTAGGTTATTCTGTAAAATTACATCGTAAACAAAAATTATCACAAAATTAAAACTGGGCCAAATTGTGTTAATTGTATGTATGGAAATCTATATAAGATATTATATTTATCTTTAAAAGTTAAAAACAAATGGCAACTATCCGCATCAAATTAATGAAGAATCACCTGAATCGGATCATAAAACTAATTATAATCGGTGTACGTACAAAAAACTACTAATCGAATTGAGAATTTCTCAATGAAATTATGCTAAGGGTAAAGAAAGGCATTAACCTTAAAATATTGTTTTTTATTTCATTCAACTACTCAAGAAATTAGAATTACAAACTTTGTTACTAAAGAAAATTGAATAGAGTCCATTTTCGTATAAGCAATCCTAGCAAGAGAACTACGTTATTGTTTATATTAGCCATTTACTTGCTAACGTTACATTGCACCCAGCATGTAGATTCAGTATCCCATTTTTTTATTTACATTGCAAAGTATTTTGCACTTTATTTCTACAGTTTTTCAACCCATTATCCTTTAACCTTTTGTAATTGGTGAAGTTAATAAATGCCTTTTGCAAGTCTCGAACAAGTGCTGCAGTAGTCTTTTTTACAGTTTAATGTGTGATAAATAATGTCGATGGGATATCAAAATAACATTGGTGCACATATTGCAATGAAGTGTAAATCTTTAAATATTTTTATTATAAGTTTGAAGTGCTTTTGTATCTGTCTGTACCGTTATAAATCCTATTATACGATGTAAAACTGAACATACCGCTTTATAAATTGACGGTACTGACATCGACATTCACGATAAGTACAACAATCCAAGTGCAACAATTTAAACTACCTTCTTTAATAATAGATGTCACTTCTATCAAATTATAACCAGATGTTGTCAATGTCAGATGACAATTAATTTGGCGACACACAATGTTACATCGTTAATACTATCAAGTTCAGAAATCTAGATCTGGGTGGACGCGAACAAACCCGCATGCTACGGCTAAGCTAGTTAGGAACTATACATAAACTACCACACACATGTGAAAATTACACCTTTTATTTGTACATTAATAATAACGGGCGACTACTGACACATTAGAGTAAGCTATAGAGATTTTGATAACAGCTGTTAATTTTGCTCTAGTTTCCCCATTAACGTAGTTTTCCCTATTAAACACCACTCAGTCAACCCCGCTCGAAGCCTGTCGATAACACACGCCAGCCGCTGAACTTTTTGGCATATGACACATCTGAATGACGTTGAAACTGTGAAAGTTTTTACAACTATTACGGTGTGATAAACAAAAACACAAATTCCTATTAAAAATAACCATATTGCATGGAAAATACAAAGGTTTAAAAATGACCGTCTGGCGGGATTCAACGCCATCTGTGTCTACAGCAGCGAGGCAAGGAAAAACGTACACGCTGTTTCACACAAACACGGATTAAGAATACACAATATCAAATTAGCATCCTAATGGCGTCGTAAAAGGCACTGGCCGCGCGGCCTGGCCAATAGGCCGCGTATGTGACGCGATGTTTTTCCTTGGCCGCGCGACCAAGACTTGGCCGTGCCGCCTGGCCGCGTAATGCGCGCAGCTATATACATCGTAGAAGAATTAGTTGGCCGCAGCGACTTGGCCGCGCGGCATGGCCGCATAATGCGCGGAGGCCCTAAAGGAACGCAAGAGGGAGAATACCTAGCCCAAAGATAATAAAAACTTGACACAAATAATGTGCCAACCCGTCTTGCTAGCGTGGAACAGTAGGCCCCGTCCATTAATTGGAGGAGGCCCGACTCAGTATTGGGGGGGTATTTATGGGCTGAAATTATATGTAAAGAAGGAGCCTAAGCCATAGAGCAAAGTTCCTATGAAAAAAAAAGTCACAAGGCACCCGTCATAGTGAGGCCACGTCGAAAAACCTGTGAGGCTTTAATAAACGGCGAAAAAGATAAAACCCTATCAGTTATACCAAAGCCTATACGGACTAAAAGTATATATATGAACTTAGTTTAAAGGATACATATATATTATAAGCAGTAGGCGAACTGTGTCTATGTGGATTTAGAATACACAATGTCACCAACCCCTACAATCCTGAGGGTGTCGTAAGAGGCGACTGAAAGAACGCAAGAGGCAGATCACCTAGCCGCAAGAGAAGGAAAACTTATACAAACCCTGTGCCAACCCGTCTTATCATCGTGGCACAGTAGGCCAATTTGCCTCAATGAATTTGGATGGGACTCAGTAGTGGGTCATTTACGGGCTGAAACGACAACGACGAGGCAAAATATACACTGGTACTCGTATTACAAACTCTACATTTACACAGATATACCACATTAATAAAGAAATAGGCTTAATATTATAATAAGCACAAGATTGTCGCCGTGCTTGATAGTCAGGCCTCAAACCTGTTATTTTCTATTGAAGTACCCATCTGACACATGCAATGTAATTCATATATATAACTAACAAAAACCCTAAGAAAGTATCTCTATTTTGCGAAAAGATACTTTCCAGACCCATGGCAACCTAGAGAGTTTTTAAGGAGTTGAGCTACTCCTTTTTACATTCACTATACTTTATAGCCGAGTGACCGTAATATCGGAAACTCGCCAACCCTTTTTAGTCATTACTATCTCTATCTTTCCAGCCCGTCAGCCAGATGTGGAGAAACTTGCGGGTAGCACCCGACCTCAATATAAGGATGACAAGGTTTTAAACGAGCCAAGGTACCTACTTAAATATTCCATGGTAATAATAAATTACGATCTTACTTAACAATGCGTTTATATACTGGTACACAAGAAACTTTAGATGTTTCGCTTTACACATATCACTATCACTATCACTACATAGTATAAAACAAAGTCGCATTCTTCTGTCCGTCCCTATGTATGCATAAATCTTTAAAACTACGCAACGGATTTTGAAGCGGTTTTTTTAATAGATGGAGTGATTCAAGGGGAAGGTTTATATGTATAACCCCCGCTTTGCACGGGCGAAGCCGGGGCGGGCCACTAGTATTTTTATAATTTTGATTATAGAAAGAAAAAATTAAAACCTCGTCTACTATAAAAAAAAAAATTAAGATGAAAGTTCAAAAATTGAGAAAAAAAATCATATCTCGAAAACTATGAAAAATTGCAGAACATACATGGGGGTGATTCAGGGACCCCAATGGGTGCTCTATGTCTGGACTTCCGCTTGACACTATTATTTGGGACACCCTGTATGTTAAGAAGATAAATGAAAAAAGCCAGACCTAATCTATCATTTCTACATATAAATGACTCACTCCTACTATAGAAAAAATACTCTCAATTAAATCTATTTGCTAGGTATAATGACATATCATTAGTAACATTAACTTTAATTAAGTAATTAAATAAATCACTACATAGTATAAAACAAAGTCGCTGTCGTCTGTCCGTCCCTATGTATGCTTAAATCTTTAAAACTACGCAACGGATTTTGACGCGGTTTTTTTAAATAGATAGAGTGATTCAAGAGGAAGGTTTATAAGTATAATACATGCATAATTGCACCGGTGCGAAGCCGGGGCGGGGTCACTAGTGTTTTATAAAAATTTATGCCTTTTTGAAAATTGATCTAGCCCATTCGCCTATACTTTTATATATTTTACTATTAACTCTTTCTGTCCCATTGTCCAAATAAAAATAATAATATACGTCTACATCTGCCATATAGTAAACCAAATTTGGGTTGAAACTAAAACCAAATCAACCATACAGCAAACTGTGGCTCAATATTAGATTCACAACACAAACAAAACCAGCTCAATCCTAATGCTATCTGACCTCTATGCGTTGGGTATTTGCGAATGATAATGGATCAAGTAAAGCTCATTAAACGCGGTTCCACAAGCGCGCGGTTGCAAATTAGATATTTGCTACATGCATTGCTACTCTGGCAATTGAATCCAAACCCAATATCACACACATGCCATTGGCTGGCGTGTATTTGGCATGGTTAATTAACAACACACAATTATTATCTCCCTCGCCGTTACCAATTTTATTGGGGTCGGCAACTGTATAACCTTAACCTACTCGTAACTACCGGTATATATATTACACAATGGCCGTTTGCCCTCCGCGACCCATTTAGGCCACCGTTAATTACATGTTTAGACAAGCTGTCATGTAACGACTCCCATGTTCACATCATTCCATCCTATGGGTGTCACAAGATGTGAATAAAGGAGCGCAAGAAGCAGACAATCGAGCCGCAAGGGAAGGAAAACTTGACACATATACTTTGTCAACCTAGTGTGCCACAGTAAGATAGTGTCTCATCATGAACTTGAAGGGGGTCTGACTTTGAAGAGCCCTGAGAAGAAGAATAGAAGCAATGGTAATATTTTTTTAACGAAATCCCTGCACTAGTTATACGGGGTGGCGCAATAGAACGTGCATATTGCGCTATGTTGCGATGTTAGAGGAATATTTGACTCCAGAACTTGCGAGATCGAGAATAGCGAATACGAGGACTTGGTTCCAACAAGACGGAGCGACCTGTCAAACGAAAAATGATTTTAAGGCGGTTGTGAGACAGATGTTTCCTGCAAGACTAATTTCCAAAAGAGGTGATATCCCTTGGCGCCCACATAGCCTTTTTTTTTTTTGTTTTCGCTGGGGAAATGCTTTATGCATACCACCTCACCCCGGGGGAAAGATCGGTGATTATGTGGGACTCCGACAAGGGTCGTCTACCCAAGAGTCGTTTACCCACTAAAACCCCAGCGGCATACCCTCACACGACGCGCTTGGGGCGCCACAAGTTCGCGTAAACGCATTCTACTGTGACGCCCCGGCGTGGTGCCCGCAACGCTGGCAAGCGACTATCAGAGAGGGCGTCCCGGTACACTGGGACGCCCTCAGTCATCGAGGCTTTCGTCGGTGGTGGGATACCTCAAACATAAAGTCTATATGAACAATCCGAGGAACATCAGTCAGCTAAAGGAAAACATCCGTGGGGAAATGGCAGCCAGATTTATTGACAAGAGTTTTCACAAATCTGCGTTCGCGTTTAGAGGAGTGCCGTCTTCGGGATGGTCGTCATTTAGATGATGTTATTTTAAAAAAATAAACTACATTTCATTACATAATCATCCTATATTTTATACTAGCTTTTGGGCGCGGCTTCGCTCACGTGGACTTCGAACCCGTGCTTATCTTTATGCATTTTTTTTATGAATATAAAAGTGGTTATTGTGTCTAAACCAAGATAGTTAGATATGTCCTCTCGCGGACTGTTTTGTAGATTTTAATAAGACCTACAAACTCGTAGTACTTCATTTTGTTCTATTGTCAATAGTTTTTGCAGCGCACGCATAAATAGGTTTTCGCTTTTACACCTTGGGTTACAAAATCGCAATTTTCATACGGATCCCTAATTCCTTTGAAAATAAAATATAGCCTATAACCTTCCTCGATAAATGGACTATCTAACACTGAAAGAATTTGAAATCGGACCAGTAGTTCCTGAGATTAGCGCGTTCAAACAAACAAACAAACTCTGCAGCTTTATATATTAGTATAGATTTACTATCACTACTCACTACATAGTATAAAACAAAGTCGCTGTTGTCTGTCCGTCCCTATGTATGCTTAAATCTAAAAAACTACGCCACGGATTTTGAAGCGGTTTTTTTTAATAGATAGAGTGATTCAAGAGGAAGGTTTTTAAGTGTAACCCACCCCCGCTTTGCACGGGCGAAGCCGGAGCGGGCCACTTGTACTTAATAACTCAACCCACCTATGTCCATTCCCTTTTCCTCATCCAACTATAGGCGAAACTCATTCTTGGTGCGAGCGAGTGAGGACTTTAATATTCTTTGTAAGAAGTTCTCTTTCGATCCTTTTTCCGCCAATGCCTACGCCTTACGCATACGGCTGAATTCAAGTTTTTTTATGGACGCGTGATGTTTCTTTTTTTTTATTATTTCTTTTGTTTGACCCATGTCATCGATGCCTGACCTAGTAACTGAGTGTATTTTGTGCTTATTGCTTGTTTTAATTCTTTATATCTGTCATTATTATCGCTTGCCTTTTAGTGATCTAAGAATCCTATTCTATTTCTACTCGTGAGAACCTGTAATTGGCTCTGTGTCTCATATTCAATTGTTTCTCATAAATTTTAGCTGTTGGTTCTCCTTACAATAAATAAAAAATAAATAAATAAATAAATGCACGTTCTATTGCGCCACCCGATATATAACCTGTATAGCAGGGGCAGTCTACAAACATGTAATTCACAAACACAAATGACACCCTACACTACTTTATTTACATCAACTCTACTTCTTATTCTAACCTTCCCGGGGATCCGGGAGCAGTCCCCTCAGCAGTGGGACATATATGGGCTGATCAGCTGTAGTAGTGTCTTGTATTCAATCCTATTGTCACGCAATCAGAAACCCAGCCATACTCAATTTTCTCTTAACATAGTTTGGAATTCATGTAAAACATTTACAAATACCTTTGGATCAACGGGTCCCGGGTTCGATTCCGGGGTCGGGCAAGTGTCTTTGTCTAAACCAGAGGAACTGGCTCGGAGTCTGGGTGTCATTTCTATCTATAATATGTATGTATTTACAAAAAAAATGTATTTAAGTATAGTTACCATAACACAAGCATTAGGTTGCTTATCGTTGGTCTAGTGGTAAGATGTGCCGCCTTTGGATCAACGGGTCCCGGGTTCGATTCCGGGGTCGGGCAAGTGTCTTTGTCTAAACCAGAGGCACTGGCTCGGAGTCTGGGTGTCATTTCTATCTATAATATGTATGTATTTACAAAAAAAAATTGTATATAAGTAGTTTATCATCCATCTCGTTACCATAACACAAGCATTAAGTTGCTTAGCTTGGGACGAGATGGCGTTGTGTGAAATGTCCAAGGATATTTATTATTTAAATTTATTGTGTGATAATATTGTATTTTTTATCTATATGTTAAATATCAAGCGTTCATTTATTTGTCTGCGAGAAATTTGATCGAAATCAAAAGCATATTACTTTCATGTTCTAATAAATGTTTCTCGTTACTAGGAAAAATAATTCAATTGCTAGCTATGAAATCTAGACTGTCGGATACATTTTGTTTATTTGAAATTCTTTGCAACAGAATTAGAAATCAATATTCTGCGCTGTCTATTATCGTTACGCATGGCAACAGGATTGCCAAACTTAAGTGGCAGGGCACGTACTCCGCAGGACTGACGGTGGGTCAGAAAAGTCTACAAGTGACGACTGCGTAATGGAAAGCACGGTGGACTGACGACCTGGTTAAGGTCACCAATAAAAGGAAGCCTATGTCCGGCAATTGGTTGAAATGTTGTTCGGAGCGTTTAGGTTACGCGAATTTGAATCCTACTCGCTCAAAGTATGAGATATAATTGTATGAATAAGCTGACAGCTTACTATTTGGCCCATAAACTTTTCCATTGCTGACTCAGGCCTCCTCCCTTTATATGGAGGGTAATTAGCTTACTGTGCCACGCTGGTGGACAGATTGGCACAGCGTTTCGTTTCACGTTTTCCTTTTCTTGGGGCTAGGTTTTCGGCCTCTGTCATTAAATAAATAAATATCCTTGGACATTACACACAACGCCATCTCGTCCCAAGCTAAGCAACTTAATGCTTGTGTTATGGTAACGAGATGGGTGATAAACTACTTATATAATTTTTTTTTTTGTAAATACATACATATTATAGATAGAAATGACTCCGTGCCAGTGCCTCTGGTTTAGACAAAGACACTTGCCCGACCCCAGAATCAAACCCGGGACCCGTTGACCCAAAGGCGGCACATCTAACCACTAGACCAACGAGGCATTCCTTGTCAAAAGTAGATTTTTTACGTGAAATCTGCTTTAGGGGCTTTGAGCACTTTATGAAGGAACAAAACGCGTGAAATAAGCTATATGTTTACCTACAGTATATATGTTGGGCGACACGGTTGGCGCAGTGGTTGAGCGATCGACTGCCGCGCAGCATGTCGCGGGTTCGATCCCCGCACGGAAGAAATATTTGTACGACCTACAAGTATTTGTTCCGGGTCTGGGTGTTATTCTATCTATAATATGTATGTATTTACAAAAAAAAAATTATATAAGTAGTTTATCATCCATCTCGTTACCATAACACAAGCATTAAGTTGCTTAGCTTGGGACGAGATGGCGTTGTGTGAAATGTCCAAGGATATTCAAATAGTTATTTGTTATACAAGAGTGCAAAGTTGCTTTTTAACCGCGTGTTCAATTTTTGATGACCGAGCAAGCGAAGGATTCTAAAATTAGAATCCTGAACGTTAGCGAGGGAATCAAAAGAGCACGAGGTGAAAAATCTTTGCACTCGAGTGCAACACGTAACTTTTCATTCCACCTCAGCGAGGAAATGACTAAATGCAAAAAAAAAAACGTTTACAATCACAAGATAGGTACACTTTTATTTCAGTTTAGGTATTAATTACTACATTATGACAGGTAAGTATTACAGAATAATCTTTACTTTATTCTCTAGCGAATAAAAACGGCTTTTGCACTCAGATATCGAAGAGCAAAAATACTCTTTCCGAGATGGGGGGATGAAAAAAATATTACATATGTATACCTCCGTGCTCCATGCTATACAAAGAGTATATATCTTCATATATATAGCGGCACGGCATGCCTCATTCAATACATACAATTCAAAAGTAATTATCTAATAGCTAAATGATACAATTCACAAGTTACTTAATCGCTGCCCTTCATGTTTTATTTTTCTTATTATAATAAAAGTAGAATAAAAAAGGAAATTGAACTACCCAGTGAACCATTTTTATATCCTTCATCATGGCGATAATAATATGACTGTTAAAGTGGTTACAATTTTACTTACCGAGGTACTTAACAAAAAATCACTTATAAAACATGCTTAAAGTATGATGTCGTAAACTTAGAGAGTGCAGCACGAAAACTCGTTACTCTGCAGAAAATCTACTTAAGTCACAAGGACTATCGAAAAGTCCCTGTGCTTCGGTGCATCATTGGGTAATTTAAAATTTCACTTTAACTTTCTGAGCATGAACGCAACTTGTGATTAAGTGTCTTCGGCAACTTAAACTTTTTGGCCAGACGTATGCTTTGAGTTACTATATAAGTGAACCCCAAAAGTTTATAAAAGAAAACTAACTACATATTACAATTTAAATTACACCCGATTTGAACAAATCCTATTTTCTTGGACGAAGTTGTGGTGGCCGTAAAGTCTACGTTAAGATGACAGGGGTAGGTCATAGGTCAGATCAGTACTAGGTGTTCCAATAAATCGGGTAATAAAATTGTAAAAGGATAGGAAAGCCGCTGACATTTGAACAGAGACCATCGGAAGACCATAGAAAGCTTTCGATGCTAATTCGACAAATATGACAGATATAACAATCGTATTACCAACATTGAACATATAGAGAAATCCCGAAATAAACGGGCAACGTGTTATGACGTTAAAACAAAGATGAGAATATTCTCAATTAGCGACCCACCCCGGCTTCGCACGGATGCAATGATGAACCTTTAAATTTATCAGGGTTTCTCTGCATTATTATGGAGATGTATTATACATTATAAACCTTTCTATTGAACCACTCTCTCTATTAAAAAAACCGCTTCAAAATCTGTTGCGAAGTTTTAAATATTTAAGCATACATAGGGACGGACAGATGACAGTGACATTGTTTTAGACTATGTAGTGATAGTGATGACCAAAAACAAAACTAAATCAACATCTTGCAATTGTTTCTCTTTGGAAGCCATGATCTCATAGACAGCCACACAAGCAAATAGACACGTCAAACTTACATCACTCCTCTCTTTTTACAGTGGACAAAAATACGGGCAATTGCAATGCAGAGCAAAATACACAAAAGTCCACGTTGCTTTGATTAACTTTTTTGCAAATAGTAAAAAGGGTTTACCGAGACACTTGCTGGCAATTCCGGGCAATATTTTCCCCTAAACTCGGTTGCGGACATTTTGAAAAGTCGCTACGTCGCGACGCCATTAAACGTAGCTAAAATATTTCCTTAAAATAGAAACTGTTGGTGCTCTCTGTATTTTTATTGCACACTTTAAGCTGCTTTAAATTACACAGGGCGCAACAAAAACGGTAGACCATTTTAAATTAGCTATATTACGCACAATGTTGTCAGCTTTACGCTTTTTAATGCGTGTGTATTATAATAATAATAATAAATATCCTTGGATATTTCACACAACGCCATCTCGTCCCAAGCTAAGCAACTTAATGCTTGTGTTGTGGTAACGAGATGGATGATAAACTACTTATATACATTTTTTTTTGTAAATACATACATATTATAGATAGAAATGACACCCAGACTCCGAGCCAGTGCCTCTGGTTTTGACAAAGACACTTGCCCGACCCCGGAATCGAACCCGGGACCCCTTGATCCAAAGGCGGCACATCTAACCACTAGACCAACGAGGCAGTCAATCTTATCTTACAGCGTACAAAATAAAATAATTATTCATTGAATTCTAAAATCAAATTTTGTCTATTCAATCTGTGTTCCATTAAAAACATACTAGCCATTATTGCAGCATACTAGGTTTTATAGGTATACTCAACAATACACAATAATTATTCAGTCTTCACCCTTTTTAACGTTAGAACGAGGATCTCATGAAATTGCCTATTTTTTTAATACTAGCTGCAAAGTTCGGCACGTAAAACAAAAATAATAGTAATGTTAGTTATTGGGCATTTTGCTTACTGAATTAAAAAAAGATCTTGCCTGACAATAGGAAATGACAAAGACGAAAACCTAGCCGTTTTCGTCTTTGTCATTTCCTATTGTCAGGTCTTACGACACCCCCAGTATGGAATCACAATATATTCAAAACCCGCCAGCACACGCATTACTACCACAACGGAATTGAAATTCAGCAAGCTCAATTGAATAATCTCAATGGGGTAACTGCGATGGTAACCTTATAATTTAATTCTTCGGTTCATTTACTAACTACTGAGACATCGTTGAGATGGCTTACATAACTGAATTCAGGCGTAAGTGCCTTGCCTCTAGTTACAGTAGATTTGAATTTACAGCAGTATCTCCGTATGAACACTCGATTGAAACACCTATAACCAGCCATTGCTATCCTGAGAAAGAAGAAGGAATGTCATTGATGCATTTAACATTTTTCATCGTACATAACAATGTGACCACAAGCTTTAAGTCAGTTACCGGCCTTGGAATATTACACTGAGGACTGTATTTTTGCAACAATGCGAATCAAACAGAAGCCAATCTCATCATCATTATCATCAGCCCACACTAGTCCACTGCTGGACATAGGCCTCCCATTAAGAGCAAAACTCACTCCATGTAAATACTAGTAGTTAGCCAAATCAGGTAAGACCAGATCCGGCCTCAATTTAATTAGGAAATAGGCGAGGAATATATGTTGTTGCACAGACGTCCGTACATGTGCATGTATGTGTATGTCTTTCACGTGAAGTGTTGATACCTCTTGTATATTTACTGTGCCTTAGCCGTTTGCGTTACTTACATGACAGGGTTTAGCATCGTTACATTTACGATATGGCGCTCATTGGAATTTAATCTTAGTCCTCCATAAATTAAACTATTCCTTTGAAATTATAAATGGATTGAAAACCTTCCATATAATCATTCTTCGTTGTAATTACAGCTCATTAATGAGCTGCTACGGAGTAGGGTCTCCTCCAAATTCATGGGGACAAATTAGCCTACTGTGCCACGCTGGCAAGACGGGTTGGCACAGGGTTTGTATCAAGTTTTCCTTCTTTTGGGGCTAGGTGATCTGCCTCTTGCGTTCTTTTAGTCGCCTCTCCAGGATGATACAAGTTGGTGGCGTTTATTTTAAATCCATCGTCATTGACTGCCTCGTTGGTCTAGTGGTCAGATGTGCCGCCTTTAGATCAACGGGTCCCGGGTTCGATTCCAGGGTCGGGCCAGTGTCTTTGTCTAAACCAGAGGCACTGGCTCGGAGTCTGGGTGTCACTTCTATCTATAATATGTATGTATTTACAAAAAAAAATGTATATAAGTAGTTTATCATCCATCTCGTTACCATAACACAAGCATTAAGTTGCTTAACTTGGTACGAGATGGCGTTGTGTGAAATGTCCAAAGATATTATATTATATTATATATTATATTGCACACGCTTTATACATCACTCCAATACAATAATGTTTGTGCTTTAATAATCGTATCATGTCCACCTTGCTTTCCTTACCTCCATTAGTCGCAGTATAAGTTAACTTGAACCAGATATTAACATCAAGTGTATAACGTCTATATTCCAAGATCCATCAAATGGGACTTTTAGCAATCATTGAGATAGATTAGCTGATAATAGTCTATGATACTTCATCCTATGACGACTTACATAGGTGTTAGTTGCACACCCGTCACCGAAGTCTTTTAATCTATACTAATATATAAAGCTGCAGAGTTTGTTTGTTTGTTTGAACGCGCTAATCTCAGGAACTACTGGTCCGATTTCAAGAAATTTTTCAGTGTTAGATAGTCCATTTATCGAGGAAGGTTATAGGCTATATTTTATTTTCAAAAGAATTAGGGATCCGTATGAAAATTGCGATTTTGTAAACCAAGGTGTAAAATCGAAAACCTATTTATGCGTGCGCTGCAAAAACTATTGACAATAGAACAAAATGATGTACTACGGGTTTGTAGGTCTTATAAAGATCTACAAAAAAAGTCATATCTAACTATCATAGTTTAGTCACAATAACCGATTTTATGTTCATAAAAAATATGCACGGGTTCGAAGCCCACGCGGGCGAAGCCGCGCGCAAATGCTAGTACTTTCTAAAGCTTTAGACCCGATGTTATATGATGTAGGTACGTATCATCAATACAGTTGCTCAATCTGCAGAACAATTGAATTCCTCACATTTGCAAGGCTTCTCCTATACAAATTAAAATACTTAATGTTCACATGCGAGTACTAGACAAACATATAAGCAGTATTCCCAAGGCTAACTTGTTCAGCTACAATCTCTTTGATAAAGTTGTTCAAGAACTTGGCTTAGCTCTCGCACGGTTGTTTGCTAACTTCCACTTAACGTGCAGCTTAATTGAATTGTCCAGAAGTCAATTTGATTCTTCACTGTTACACATCGCTATCTTGTCGTCTGGCGTCTGCCATTTTAATATGAGCAATGAAGTTAGATGCCTTTTGTTTGGATTGCATTTTTTGTTTTCTATTCGGTACAATTTTTTACTCGTGTAGATTTCTATCCAAAAGGAGATAAATGCTTATTAGATTATTTTTGTTCGCTCTCTTTTAGGGCCTTCTGCCTTATACCTACTTAAGAGTATTACTAGATTATAGAAACTCAACAGAAAAGGCTGCAGGCAGCATGAAGCAGAACTGTTCAATTCCATAAATACAAGAAAATGCCATTAAAAAAACTACAAGTAAAATTAACCGCAGCAGAAATAGCAGTTAAGTTACAAAGCTTTAGAACTTATTATTCTATTTGAATGCTTTGAAATCAAATTGAGTCAGTTTTCTGATAACGATGTCTAATTGTGTTTCAAATGGAGTTTTGTTTAAGAGTAACTTATTCGTGAATCGTGTTCTAGTTAAGTCACTCTTGAAACTATTGCTGTCAATTTTCTTGCTTTGGTTTAATATTGAAGAAAATTAAAAATAAAATCATATCTTTTTTAAATTTACCCATAGTGGTTTTCTATAGATAGTTGCATTGTTAATTTTCCTGCCCATACAGTTTTACTACGTTCATTATAACGCATTTAACTTTTTTATAAAGAAAGTTCTTCTTCTTCTTCTCAGCCCATAAATGACCCAATGCTGGGTTGGACTGCCTTAAACTACATGGAGGGCAATTAGCCTACTACGCCACAATAGCCAGATAGGTGGCATAGGGTTTCGTATCAAGTGTTCCTTCTCTTGCGGCTAGGTTATCAGTCTAATTATTTCCTTTTGTCGGCTAAAATGGGGTGGCGATAAACCTTCCTCTTGAATCACCTATCTATCTATTATCTCTATCTATTAAAAAAACCGCTTTAAAATCCGTTGCGTAGTTTTAAAGATTTAAGCATACGTAGGGACGGACAGACGACAGCGACTTTGTTTTATACTATGTTGATTGATGATGATAGTGATTCGCACCTATATCTTAAATCCGCACCAGACGGTATATGAAAGGAAATTTCCAGTGCAATTAAAATAAAAGCAGCAACGTCACAGTGTCGTTTGTAAAATTCATCCTCTAAGTGATCCAAACAAACGAGCGCCTTCTGCTGGTAATTCGAGCATGTCGTGCGGAGCTTCAATTACACTTGCCGCGATCATATCGCGAATTAATGCAATTAACAAGTTCCCTTAAAATTACACGATGGCATCAGGTGGCGGTTGTTTTGCACGCGCTATTAAAATATATCCGTGTGGTGACGGATTTGGAATACATAATGTCACCATTCTATTCCATTCAGGTGTTTCGTAAGACGCGACTAAAGGATTAATGGACTTAAGGAATTACAAGGCTGATAATCTATTTTATATGTACAAAGTAAGTGAGTGTTAACTTAAATTGAGACATATGAGGCCAACATAAATTTTAGTAAAAAAAAATCGAAAGAATGATTTAGGTGAATGAATGGTTTTAAATTCGGTAATATATATTTTTTACCGCATGGCTCTGTCATTTGTAAACCATTTTGATACATTCTTCGGTGTTGGACCAATTTGGAATAGAATTGTTCCGAAATCCGAAAACTTTAAAGAGGTGATCATTATGATTTTTAAGTAGGCAATATTTCTAATATTACGACTAATTTTATTATGCGCGTCCTTTACAAAGAATAAAGTTTATTTGTGCTTAAAAACTTTAAAAAAAAATTAAGCCTTTTTCGTGGCTAAACAAAGGACACTAAACAACCACTTAAAGTCGGTGCTAACTTGACACCGTTGGCGTTCAAATGGTTGTTTTATTTCTCGATTGCTAGTGCCTTTTTGAAACCTAATTTGTTTTTTAAACATTATATTGTAAAGGACTCGAATAATACACACTGACTGACACAGTCGCGGTTGTAACTAAATGAAATTTCAGTAATATTTAGTTTTTTATAGATTTATTTTATTTTGGGGTCCTTACCTTTGTACCATAAATTAAATCACATTTTATAAATTATTTTGCTTCAACAAGTCTATGAAATTCTTGTCTCACAATATTGTAGTCTTTTTCGTCTTTAGTGTCTGGTATACGACATAAACAACTCTGCCAATGTCGAGTGTTGAAGATAAACGACATGCCAAAAAGTTCCAGAAACCAGGTTTAGGAATTATAGATGAAATATCCCAAGAGAAAAAAAAAATAGCTATACTTGATTGCTTAGAATTCATTTTGAAAGAATTTTCACGAAAAGACTGTATTCAATTGTTAACACTCAAATAAACACAAGACGTCGATACTCTTCTGTGTTTATGGGCTAATCCTGATTGCTTTTGGCAGTCTTTCGGTCGTAATTTTTGTGCTAAAACATATCACTCCAATAAATTTATTCACAGAACATGCCAAAATGTCTCGAGCTTTTAGTCAATAAATTGAAGGGCTTGGAATGTTGCGGGAGTAATCACATATTTATTTATGTTTTTTTTTTAAATGTGTCGAATTTGATTGTATGTTACAATTATGATTGTACGTTAATGTATGCGAATATTTACCGAAAGACCAATATAATGTGAAATAATACTCTGAAGAGTTTCTCGTGTAACATGAAACTGGCAAATGAGAACTGTTCTAGCCATAAACTTTAGAAACAACCTAATAATTTTATTAAACTTTAATTATTGCATTACTTCAATATGTACCTAATTAAGATATGTATTCAATATGTATCCAATATGTACCTGCAGAATTTATTTGTTTGTTTGTTTGAACGCGCTAATCTCAGGGACTATTGGACCGATTTCAAAAAATCTTTCAGTGTTCGATAGTCCATTTATCGAGGAAGGCTAGGCTATATTTTATTTTAAAAAAAATAGGGATCCGTATGAAAATTGCTATTTTGTAAACCAAGGTGTAAAATTGAAAACATATTTATGCGTGCGCTACAAGTACTATTGACAATAGAACAAAATGATGTACTACGGGTTTGTAGGTCTTATGAAGATCTACAAAAAAGTACGTAACTAACTATCATAGTTTAGTCACAATAACCGTTTTTATGTTCATAAAAAATATGCTTAGAGATAAGCACGGGTTCCAAGCCCACGCGGGCGAAGCCGCGCGCAAAAGCTAGTTATAAGTAATTTACAACACAAAGGGGACCTTCCGAGAACTAGACAAGATAAGTATAAGTCGCCATTATATTAAAAATGAGGTCAGTCAGTCACAATGCCTGATACAATCTGGTTTAGTACTAATAGGACTGAAATTACCGGATCAAGACTGTCCGTGACATTTTAGTAAAGTTACATAATATTAAACTATATTGTCTTATCTGTCTGTCCGAAAATTGAGTTTAATAAATGATAATATGACTAACACTTTAGGGGCTGTCCATTAATCACGTGAGGTTCGAAAAAGGGGTATAAAGTAAAATATCACGTGTATTTCTTATTTTCGTCAAACGCCTGATTTCTAAACCGAAAAGCGGCGTGTAGCTTTGAGTGTAAGATTCTTTGTAGGTGCTACAAAATACACGTGATTTTAATGGGGGGTGCGAGGTTAGTCTTAAACCTCACCACGTATCACCAAGGGGGAGGGAGGGGTTAAAAATTTAAATAAAAACATCACGTGATTAATGGTCAGCCCCTTAGAGTTGTAGTCAGCAATGCGCGGCCCCTAGTTTTTTGTTTACGGTGTTTTAGCATACTACTACTACTCAAGCCAGATGACCCACTGGCTTTTTAGGCCTCCTCCAATTGCATGGAGGGAAATTAGCCTAATGTGCCACGCTGGCCGGACGGGTTGGCACACAGGGTTTCATATCAAGTTTACCTTCTCTTGTGGCTAGCTTATAGGCCTTGTTTCTTTATTTCTGTCTTATCCCCAGGAAGGAATGGGGTCCTAATACAACACATAATATTCGAAATCTGTCACTACATGGATTTATAGCAAGCATTTTTTATTAAAATTCTGGTATTTGTATTTGGTAAATTATGTGCGGCGGAATTAATCACATATATTTGAGTCATTACTTGGCCCTTGAATGCAAATAATGTTGCCAACCACTGCTTAGGAAGTAACAACTAAAAAAACTGCATAGCACTGCTTAAAAATTAGAAACTAATAACTGCCTGGAATAAATTTCTTTTAGCAGTAAATTGTTGTTTTGTCATATTTGTTCGTTTTTACAGCATAATCCATGAAGTTAAACTTAACTATTTAAAATCATCACTACATACACTCGAGAGCAATGAATCCGGGTCACCTAAAGAATGTTAAAAATCTCGGAAACTAAAAATGATAGGTTAATGCAATAAATTGTATTTAATAGACAATGTAATACTCCTTAAATGAAAGTAAAAAAAATATGAGTCACCATACATTTTATTAACACAAAATTACATAAAGAAAAAAACTGCTGATCTCGCCTTAAAACAAAAATAGGAAACATGAAATTTTTGAACTTTATTACGATTTTCTTGAATTTTAATACTTCGTATTGCCTCCTCGTGCTTCCATTACTGCGTTTACGCGGTTTGGCATGCTGTACACCAAGTTCCTTATACGATTTTGGGGAATATTCTCCCATTCCTCTGTGAGAGCAATTTTGAGCTCACGAAGCGTGATTGGGGGAGGGTTTCGTTGTTTTACGCATCTGCCTAGCTCGTCCCAAGCATGCTCGATCGGGTTGATATCCGGGCTGCGCGCTGGCCACTCCATACGAGTAATGTTCATCTCTTGAAGGTAGTCATTCACAATCCTACCTGTATGAGGTCGGGCATTGTCATGCATAAATATAGCATCCTCACCTAAATTGACCATAAATGGACCAACGTGATCATTGAGGATTTCTTCCACATATCTCACGCTAGTTAAAGAGCCGTTTTCTATGATCACCAGCTCTGTGCGACTTTCAGAAGAAATTCCGGCCCACACAAGTACAGACCCACCACCGTAGGCTACTTTTTCTTCGATGCATGCTTGCTTGAATCTTTCCCCTGGTCTTCGATACACTCTGTGTCTTCCATCGTGCTTGTAGAGCATAAATTTTGATTCGTCGGAGAACATAACTTTTGACCAATCTTCAATACTCCAATTTACGTGGCTCTGGGCATATCTTAGTCTTGAAATACGATGCCCACGCTCCAGTTTAGGACCGTTTGCAGGTCTAAGGGGTTTTAAGTTAGATTCAGCAAGCCGACGTCTTACTGTCCATGCACTTGGGTTACTTCCTCCGAGGCGTCGAAACTGATTTGTGAGTTCAGTTCCTGTGAGAAAGCGATTTCGAAGCATGGTGTTCACCAAGTATCGGTCTTCTCGTGCTGTGGTACACCTGGTTCTGCCCGTTCCTGGTCTGCGTAGGTTAGAACCAGTTTCTTCGTAACGTCGGAGAACTCTTTGTACTGTTGACAGCGACACACCGACAGTCCTGGCTGTATCGCGCTGACTCCGGCCGGTTTCCAGCATTGTAAGTATTCTGGTGCATTCTTCAGGCGTAAGCGACATAATTTCAGCTTGAATAATGAATATAGAGCACTATCAACATGGTTTATGTACCCACATAAATGACAGATTACAAACAAAAGCAAAACCAAATGCTGTAATTTCGTAGTTCCATCTTCGAAAGTGGCCCTCTTTCAAGTTTGATTTTTTTATGATATAACATTACAATAACTAAGAAGTGTTATTACCTTCATTTAAGGAGTATTACATTGTCTATTAAATACGATTTATTGCATTAACCTAGCATTTTTAGATTCCGAGATTTTTAGGATTCTTTAAGTGACCCGGATTCATTGCTCTCGAGTGTAGTTTAAAACAAAGTCACTGTCGTTTATCCGTCCCTATGTATGCTTAAATCTTGAATCTATTTATCGGCAATAGATTAGGCTTTAAGAAGAGTCTTTACATTATCGATCCAGAGGTGTATTTTGATTACTTTGATTCTTATGCGATATACGGAAACGAGGAGAGGTTTTTGTATAATGTACAGGATGTATTTTTCAGGTTTCATTTATTACCACTGCCAAATATTTTAAATTCCATAATTTAATCCGTGGTGCTGTAATAGTACAGTTGAACGTCTTGATGTGTTCAAGATCATCGGGGTTAATTCTAAGGATGTTTTCTCACTAATCCAATGACGCAACTTTCAGGTTCAACTAAAATGGACTCGAGTCTCGACACTTCTATAAGCGTTAATATTTACAATGTTTTTCGTATAGCTTCAGTTTTTGCCTTTCACGCACACTTAAATAATCAACCTGTACATCGTGTACAATAATTGAATGAATTATTAAAAACTAGTGGCCCGCCCCGGCTTCGCCCGTGCAAAGCGGGGATGAGTTATACATATAAACCTTCCCCTTGAATCTATATATCTATCTATTAAAAAAAACAGCTTCAAAATCCGTTGCGTAGTTTTAAAGATTTATGCATACATAGGGACGGACAGAAGAATGCGACTTTGTTTTATACTATGTAGTGATGTAAACGCTACTTTTATTCCATCACAGTATGCAAAGAATATCACACATCACAGCTCTTGGCGACGGCTTTTGGCCAAAGACAAGATGAAAGGTAAGAATCCTACAGCAAAGAACGCTCAAACTTCAAAAGATTGCATATAAACCACCGTTACCAAAGCGATAAGTAAGCCTCCTATTTAGATAAACTTCTTTCGGATATATAACAGATTTATTTCCACCAAAGAAACTTCTGTCCGGCCGACCCTCGCTGAAATCAAAACGATTCCCTTTTTTGTATTACACAAAATAGTCGAATGCCCGTACGATTCCCAGTCGGATCTTTTATATGAAGGTTTGTTTATCGGCCGATGGAGATCGCTGAACAAAGAACTTTTGGTTACATCCTCGATAGACCAAATAATTGAAACACACACCTAGACACATAATTAACATTGTTTTTTGTAGAGAATTTAAAGACCGAAAACCTAAACGTAATCAAATAAATAAATATCCTTGGACATTTCACACAACGCCATCTCGTCCCAAGCTAAGCAACTTAATGCTTGTGTTATGGTAACGAGACGGATGATAAACTACATATTATATACATTTTTTTTTGTAAATACATACATATTATAGATAGAAATGACACCCAGACTCCGAGCCAGTGCCTCTGGTTTAGACAAAGACACTTGCCCGACCCCGGAATCGAACCCGGGACCCGTTGATCCAAAGGCGGCACATTTAACCACTAGACCAACGACCAACAGGCCAGCGTAGCACATTAGGCATGGAGGGTCCATGTAATGAAACGACTAGTAGTGGTACTCAGCCCGTACATGACCCACTGCTGAGTCGGGCCTCCGCCCAATTCATGGAGGGAAATTAGCCTACTGTGCCACGCTGGCAAGACGGGTTGGCACAGGGTTTGTATCAAATTTTCCTTCTCTTGCGGCTAGGTGATCTACCACTTGCATTCCTTTAGTCGCCTCCTACGAAACCCTCAGTATGGCATGGGTTGGTGACTTTTGTATTCAAAATCCGTCACCACACGGACCGGAGTAGTGTAGTAATCCTTACTGCGTTCTTTTGATATCCTAAATGACGAACTTCGGAGCCAGTTTGTAGTCGGAAAATGAACCTGGTACAGTACGCTGGTCTGGATGTGGCACATAATCTCTTAACTCTTGTGATTTCTGCGTATCTAGTTTGTTTAGTTTTATAGTTCATTGGCTTAATACCACACAAATCACATAAAATCGTCGCAGGTTAGTGATGTTTGACTATTTTAGTATTGGAAGGCAGCGGTGCTGAACAGCATCAGTATTGTAAGTTATGCTTCAGTGCTTTTAACGCTAACAGTGCGACGGTGATGATCATCAGGTTTGACATTATGATGGTGATGATCTACGTCTGTATCCTTATTAATATTATAAATGCGAAAGTAACTCTATCTGTCAGTCTGTCTGTTGCGCTTTCAGGCCAAACTACTGAACCAATTTAAATGAGAAAAGGGCATACTACTTTTTAATGCAAAAAAAAGGGTTGCAAGTAAGTGATGACAATGCTATCCAAAGGCAATATTCTACACGCACGAAGTCGCGGGCACAGCTAGTCTACGTATACGTCTAAGTTTTGTCCTGTGTATTCTCCATTAACAATCTTACATTTACATGCGTTCATTTACACTTATAGTTTTTTTAAAACCATTATATTCAGGAAACGCTTCAATTTTATGAGATCAGTGTCTACACGGTATACCTGATATATACCCTCAATGTATACCCTGGGCAATTAAGGACGACAATATAGGCTAACTTTAAATAGTTTGTATCTCCTAGCGTGTCTATCAAATAAACAGTCTTCGACCCATTGTACGCTAGAGGACGATCCGAAACGGCCGGAGAACCGATTTGGCAAAGCCTGCTAGATTCATTGGCAATCACGTGCCCTGTTTAAATGGCGAATGTTAATTAAAAAACAAATGAGCTCTAATTAAACGGAATTAGCTATTTGAATTGCGACACGATTAACGTAATGTTTTCGATTAGTTTCGTACAGTAAGTTAATTGTTAACACTGATAAGACAAAGTAGGGCGTACTTTGTCTTATTAGTGCTAACAAATAACCTTATTTATTAGTGTTTTATTTTAATATTACAATTCAATGTAATATTTTATTGAACATTTGTGTACTTTCTATTGCACTACGTCGTATAAAGGTACAGTCCCAATGAACATAGTATTAACACAGAAATTGATCACGTTCATAAACTGCACTTTGCATATAATAATTCTGTTTCGTACAAACACTACTCATCACATTCATTCTTGTCTCAGTTCACAAGTGATCACAGTTCACAATTTTTGATGTTTTGATGTATTGAATTTGATGTATACCGCATTGCCGATTATGTAAATTACCGACTCTTGGACTAAACTGTTCAGATTCAATATACTTTATTTATGACTAGCTTTTGCGCGCGGCTTCGCCCGCGTGGGCTTCGAACCCGTGCATATTTTTTATGACCATAAAATCAGTTATTGTGACTAAACTATGATAGTTAGATATGTGCTGTCTCAAACTTTTTTGTAGATCTTTATAAGATCTACAAACCTGTGATACATCATTTTGTTATATTGTCAATAGTTTTTGCAGCGCACGCATAAATAGGTTTTCGATTTTACACCTTGGTTTACAAAATCGCAATTTTCATACGGATCCCTAATTCTTTTGAGAATAAAATATAGCCTATAAACCTTCCTCGATAAATGGACTATCTAACACTGAAAGATTTTTTGAAATTGGACCAGTAGTTCCTGAGATTAGCGCGTTCAAACAAACAAACTCTGCAGCTTTATATATTAGTATAGAAAATCTAAATATACGAAATAAGACCGCAAGAAAAAAAATTACGAGTCGTTGGAGTTTCTTGCCTATTCTTCTCGGCAGTGGTCGCGTTCCAAACTGGTGGTAGACGGTCGATCGATGAATTAAGTAAATGTTATGCGTAATATGTTGACAATTTGTGACCTACACAAAATAAATGATTTGAATTTGAGTAATTGGAAATAATGCTGCCTTCAGACACGAGACATATATTAAGCTCAACTTTGTACTGTTCTGTTTAATTTTACCTTGTATTTGTAACTTGTCAACTTGTGTTTCGTTGTGTATTTATCCTGTATTCTATTTTGTCTCCTTTTTTCCTTCTATTGTGCTATACTGAATATTATTTTATTTTATTATTTTATGTAGCACAATTAATCGTATTTGCCACGCTGACCGGGCAACATTTATGTCTGGGTTTTCTTCTCTTACTATTTTATTACTATCCTGCTTGTTGTCGCTAGTATTGTAATATACGCAATGTGCTTGAAATCCACCTAGCCTAATTTCAGTTATATTTCCAACCAGGTTGTTAACTAAGCGTTTACGTCTCAGTATTAATCTACTGAATTACACATAACTAATTACTGTCGGATTTACCCCTTGAATATGCTACTAAGCTGTTTACCTCTTTTCTAAGTGACACACGCACCTGCTAAAGTTGCTACAGGTTTGGGGAAAGCAATAAATCTCACGGAGGCTAATCCAAACTGCGTCCCCGAAGGAAAAACCCACAAAATGTATCACGTACTTGGGGTATTTTTACAAACTGCGAACGTTTTCGTTTAATATTGGAGAAGAAAATGCGGGGCAAGAAGCTTTTCGTAGCGACTTTTTTATTCGATGAACAGCGAATACGAACAGAATAGAAGAATAGAATAACCTTTATTCCGAGAAAACTGCACACAACACAGAACATAAGGAAATACAAAATATATAGAGACATGTTAGTTACATTAAATTCTTAAAGCTATTATGTATTTCAAAACAAACTGATGCACAAAAAATTCTATGCTGTATACAGCATTGCCAGAAATGGTCTGAGCTCAGCATATGTTGTAGATAATATCCACAACGCTGGTTTTCGGCTCAGCCATATGTAGCGCACACTACATTGTATTGGAGAATACTTCTACTAAATATGAGTACCTACCTATACTGCGTTCGAATTACGAATGCAGTGAGTCGTCATTGTCCGGCTGCCCAGCCACGCCCTTAACCAATCAAATCGTTCATAACTAGTTAGTCAAGTTCAAAGTGGCCAATTGAAGACATTAGAAGTATTCCTTCAATTACTACTACTTAACCCATGCCCCACTGTTGAGTCCGGCCTTCTCGTACTACATGGAGGTTTTAAGCCTACCATGCCACGCTGGCAAGACGGGTTGGCACAGAGCGTTTACCAAGTTTTCCTTCTCTTGCGGCTAAGTAATTTACCTGTTTCACTCCTTTAGTCTTTTCTTACGACACCTCCAGAATGGTATGGGTTGGTGACAGTTTGTATTCTAAATCCTTCTTAAATATAAAAACTATATTCTTCTATTCTCCTTATAACAGCCTCATAGAGCCGTTGAAACCTTTTTGCTAAATTACCGTAGACATCCACACTTCCATTTACATTTTAATTTCATTAAATGAAATCTTATTACTCTTCATAAAAAGAAAAATTTTCTTCGGGGCTAAGCGGGGTCTCACGGAATGTATCAAACAGTCCCTTTGGATAAGGATAAAATGGTTGGGGGTAGGATTTCACAGGGATTTGGAATCTAAATTGTTTCCTTTACGTACATCGTACATTTTTGGTAGAAGCCTTGGAAGCTTTTGCCACTAGTATAAAAAAACAACGGTAAAATTTAATTGTGTTAATGTTACTAAAGATATGTTTACGATAATCCTACTAATTCGGTCGATAAATATAATTCCTAAATTTGTAATCAACAAGCCGTTTTTTATAAAAACGATGCGAATCGATACCACATGTTTTTTTTAAACATTTCTGCTACTTTTCAGCCCATAGTATTTAAATATGTACTAGCTGTAAGATTCCCGAATAGTAATAAAATAAAATAAAATAAATAGATGACCCTCTTTTATGTTAGGCCTCTTCCAAATGTATAAAGGGAAAATAGGTTACTGTGCCAAGCTGGTCAAACGAATCTGCTCAGGGTTTCAATCATAGGGCATCAAGATTTCCTTCTCTTGCGGCCGCGTCGTTTCCTTAAGTCAACTCTTCCGACTCCCTCAGGGTGAAATTTTGTTGTGACACAATGTAATTAAAATCCGTCACCAACCGGAATACAATGTTTACAACAACAGATAATATGTTAATTGCCAACAAAGAAATTTTGGGTTCCAAAAAACCACAAACTCAAACTCAAAATTAACTTTATTTACGTAGGTTTTATCACAAAACTCTTATAAATCGTCATATTTACAGTTACCATTATCATCATCTTACGACCCCTGTCCCACGCTGTTTGACAATGTTTGACAGCAGTATTTTTTTTAAATGGAAGCCTTTTCTGTACGGCACAGGGTCAGTGTGGTTATCCGCTATGCCGTGACTCCATGGAGTAGGTACCATGCGGCCTTTAGGCGACCTTTAGTCGCGGTTTTAAGTCAATGGATGGACTAAGCTTGGCCATGTTGAGACAATGAATGAAGAATGATTGACGAAAAAAGTGTTTATGGCGAGTGTGAATGAAAGTGTTGGAAGGGGAAGACCTAGGCGGACGTTTCAAGACCAAATCAGGGACGTCTTGAAAAAAGGCCAGGTCAAGAGTACCTTAAACCGAAGAGCATGTTTGAAGGGAATAATGAAAGTGGACGAAGCGAAACAAGTATGTAAGGATCGTAGCAAGTGGAAAGAAGTGGTCTGCCTACCCCTACGGGAAAGAGGCGTGATTATATGTATGTATACGATCATCTATAGACGTCAGTAGCTCATAAATGAATGGAAATACACATCATATTTCAAAGTACATAATAACAGTGTTCTATGAAGCATTGCGAGAAACGTAATTGCAAGTGTCGCTTGTACAGCTTTTATTATTGACAACCGTAGTTGAATTTACTGTTATGGTATGTTAATTATAAGGCCTCGCGTGTACAGCCTTGTGCATAATGTTTCACAATGACAGGTCCACTTAACCGAACTTCGAACATATTGTTATATCGATACTTTCTTGTTATATTATTGGATATCTTTATATTTGTATTAATACGTGACGCAAAAACTTTCTACCCCTTTTAACGAAAAATGCGCGGTCGGAGGAGTATGACATTTCCCACGCTTATAGTTTATTTAAAGAAATTTTTTTTTAATCATGCTCGTAATATATATAAAATCGATAAAAATAACATTACACACACGACCATGTATTTGACACAAACACACACTCTTTTGTTTATTTTTATAGTGTCTGTGTCAAATTGAGAATAGAACTATAATTAAAATTTATTGATGACGGATTGAGAATACATAGTGTCACCACCCCATCCCATCTTGAGGGTCATCACCATCAGTTTAGCTAATAGTCGTCCACCGATGGACACATGCCTCGCCCAAGGATTTCCACAAAGACCGATCCTGACCCGTCCATTCATTGTTTTCCGGCGACCTTAACTAGGTCCACCGTGTGGGAGGCCTACCAGCACTGACCTTTCCGAAACGCGGTCGCGGTCTTTCCTGTCCTATCTGGCATCAGTCCTGCGAGCTAGGTGCCCTGGCAATCCTGTGGACTATGGATCACTTGGTGACTTTGAGCCTGACACGGATTCTCTTCTTCTGCCTGGCGTCAATCCCGGCTATTGTCAGGGTCTGCCATCCGACTGAGCTTCCTCCACTTTTCCCGATCTTCAACGTCCCTTTCAGTTAGGCCATTGGCTCTCATGTCGGATTTGACGACGTCCAGGCAGCGCTTGCGAGGGTGACAACGACCCTGACACGGATCCTAATAGGCATAAAACATTTTTTGAAATCCTTAGTACTTCATCAGTTATCACGGTCGTATAAAGGAAGGTAGAGTGTACGACAATTATGTGTCCGACTTTAATGATCTTTTGATAACGCATAAAGATAAAAGATCGATTAGAATAAAGTCTCTGAACTTCTTCAAAGTATGATGAAACTCCAGAGACGTTATGCAACGCTAGATACTAATTAGTGATTCGTTTAATACTCTTATTGTCATGCATGACTTATGAGACCACCAAAGTTAACGCTAATGGCTTAAAAATTTGTAACAATTTTGCAACTCGAGAACTGTTAGTAACATTTTTTTTCTTTTAGTAATTTATTATTAATTACCAGCTGTAGCTAACGCGTTGATTTGGTATTCCTGATCGCAGATTAATTCTGTGGCAACGGATGGCAGGCGTTGAAAAGGTCTATTGAAAAGGACTGCCTTGTTAGTCTAAGGGTCTGTGCCGTCTTTGGAGTGATCGAAAGAATGAAGAGGGTCCCTGGTTCGATTCCAGGGTCGGATAAGTGTCTGGGTTTGCCATTCATGTTCGTCAATTACATATTTGTAAGCTGCCCCGGGATAAAGCTGAGAGTACGTGTATTTAAAAAAAAATGGTTGATACATCTTAAACACTTCTTCATATATTAATTATATTCTATTGTGCCGATATTGACCCGAACTAGATACCAACCCGGAGAAAAAAAAGATGACAAGGAACTATTTATAAATTTTAATTCATACGAGTATATGAAAGCTTAAAAAGTTAATCTAACGGGGTCGGTGGTCGCTATCATGGATCAATAAGCCGTAATCATGATGATGATAATCATTATTTCAACAGTACTAGCTTGAATTTGTTACTACAAAGCCTTTCATACCAATTCCTCACCTTACTTCCCCAGTCTAAGAAATTCGCGGCAAATCCTATTTGCAGAAAAAAAGTTCCGCTTACAAACGTATTCGCGTAAACGAAAACAATTAGTGTTACCATGTATCAGCGGCAACATGACACCACCAGTCCACTCGCGGATTGCGTTCAATTGTAATAAGTGTAACAAATCAACATAAATTACGAAACCTTACACTCGAACGAGCAGTTATTGCGAATTCATGTGTTATGGCGCTAACGAGTGGCAAGCACGCAAGCAGCAATTTGTCTTGTACGTATTACTATGAATATGCTCTCAAATGCGTACTTGCATGCCAATTTTCCACTGGATCGAATGGTACAGGAAACCTACTGACACATTTTTAACAGACTTCATAAAACAGGAGGTTCTCAATACGGTTGTATGTTTTTTTTTAATGTTAGCTAACGCATAATTCCGTCGTTTATAAACTTATTTGATAAATTTTATGTTGGTAGTCTATATATATAAAAATGAATGTTTGTCTGTATGCCCTTTACAGCATCGTAAACTATGCATGTGACGATCTTCAGCAAAGTGTTGTGCATGAGCCCATGAAGATTTCTGAACGAAATTAAATTTAAAACTTGTGTAATGTCTTTCCTTTAAATTTATTTTATTAAGTGACGTAGCAACGCTCGCAATGTATAGCTAGTGTAGTATAAAACTTGAAAGTGATAAGTAATAGTTGTATGAAGGTATAACTTTTTATCCGTAAGCGTTTTGTTCGACTCTTTTACAAAGATTACTTCAGAAAGCGAAAAATAAATATAAAACAACCATTGAAGTCGGTATCGGACTTTGAATGGTTGTTCATTCGCCTTTAAATTCCTAGTCCTTTTTAGACCCCCGTTTGATAGAAAGCTTTTTATCAATGACAATTTTACTACTGCTGTTTTCTTCTACGTCCTCGTGCTTTTCTCAATTTACTGGGGTCGGCACCAGCCCAACTAGAATTGGCTACCTACCAGTGCCTACTGTACTAGTATTTAATAGAATGGGTCTTCGACTGTGTCAGAAATCCATACTATCCTCAGGCTGACTAAAACAACAAGTTAGAGAGTAAACCTATTTACAGAGAAAGCTACTTTCATTCCACGAACTCAGTGGAGCCCTTTCGGGCTACGGCAAAGACGGAATTTACTAGAAATGTATTTGTTTTTTAATCTTAAAAATACTTGGTGAAGTAATTAAATCGGAATCTTTGCAAAGTAAACCTCTGAAAGTGAGGAACCAGTTTATGCCTATATATTCAGACTCAATTTGAATATTTTAACATCGAGTTTAAATACGATCAACGCGACATCTATTATTATAAATGGTAGTTTACGCGAGCAAAGCCAAAGACAGCAGCTAGTATTGCTTTAAATAATATTTTGCCTGCAGAGATATTGGCTTACTAAATATATACTTTTTAAGTTGTTTATTCAATAAATTTTACAAAAGTATTTCAATGCATCCTTCTGCCAAATTGCCTAACAATTTGTCGGCAGTGTTCTCGTTTTTACTCGCACGTATTTACTTTAACAACACAATAAATATTTGTTTCTAACTATGATTATAAAAGTAATGAAAGTAATGAGTTCTGTAACATAAATATAAAATATAAAGGCTACACATGTGACCACAGTTACCCGATCTCGTAGTGTGGACAGACAATATTTTAAATAAGCTCAAACTCTATCAGCCGAGATGAATTAGAATTCTAAATTATATAGACATGTTTCTTAGTAGATCTAAGTTCGAATCCTAGTCAAAACATTTTATTTATATTCCAACGATGTCAATGTCCAAAATTCAGAATTTTGCAAATAATAACAAACATCTTATTAATTATTAAATAATTAATTCGCGGAACAGCAAGCGTAGTGTGGGACGGCTCTCAGCTAGATGGAGCGACGATCTGCGAAAGGTTGCGGGCAGGTAGGCGACTGGATGCGTCACGCTGAAGACAGGGCTCTATGGCGCTCTTTAGGGGAGGCCTATGACCAGCAGTGGACTAATGTGGGCTGATGATAATGATGATGAACTTATTAATAATGTATGACTTCTGTCGTATCAAATTAGAGGCATAATCGCGTAGCCTTCTCATACATTCGCAGCCGGAATAAATGCGTGCTGTATGTGTGTTGTTATTCTCGAGCGAGTTACATTTCAACCCAGTTAGTAGTTACATTACTAGTAGTAACTAGAAAATAGATTTTCCCAAATATGATTTAAAATACTTACCACTTAAGTCACTACTTAATTTTACCTAAAACTATCAAATATTTTAAATACAATCCATGTCCCATTAATGACCCACGACTGAGCCAAGCGTCATCCAACTTGACAGAAGGACATTTATCTACTAGGCCATCTTCTTATATATAAAAATGAATTGATGTTCGTTAGTCTCGCTAAAACTCCGATGTGGCTTATTTTGGTCTAGAAGTATTCGTGAAAGTCCAGAGAAGGTTTAAAAGGTTTAAAATATGAAAAAAACATTCAGGTTATTTATTTATTGATTCTGAGGCGGTAGGACGTTTGCCGGGTCAGCTAGTAATCTATATAAACAAAACGATTGAGTTAGTTTGTGTACGCTTCAGAAACTCAAGAAGTTGGGCATTGATTAAGCTTAAATAAAATTTTGACTTATATTTTACGTTGGTAAGATGCGTGTGAATGTGAGATAACAGCTTTTTCAATGGTCAGCTATGTTCCAGCACACAATGACAACCTCAGAAAATATTACCACAACATACCAGAGTATTAGGACACAGCTAGTATAATAAGAATAGCATACATAATCTCACTCAATTTTACCTTAAAGGTGACGTAGCAGGGAGCCAAACAAAACCTAGAACAAGAGAAGGGAACATGCTAACCTAGTCGGCGCAACAGATTAATCCTAATTTACCTTCATGAAATATGGAGGAAGCCCGACTCAGCATCGGGTAATATATCTGTCGAGGCTAGTGGTCGCCCAACGATCAAAATTCGACCATAAATCATTTAAATTATAGTTCCATTCTCAATTTGATTAAAGACTAACAATAAACAAAAGAGGATATGCGTGTACGTCAAATACGTGACGGTGTGCGTAATGTTATTTTTATCGACTGATTTTAAAAATAGTATTTTCACTCCTAAGCCTCTGTACGCACTAGCGGCTGGCTGCCTAGGCGGCCTACTAAACCGCCACAAAATTTCAACTGCCAGTGCGTACAGACATAAGCGGTTGCATATTATATTTGAAAAGCGGCAGGCCGCGCGGCTGGCCGCCTAGGCGCTTCAACCGCTAGTGCGTACAGGGGCTAACTCCTATAATAGCAAAAACAAAAATTTTTGCTTCACGATTATGTTGGCGAATATGTGGTGGCGATAAGTATTTGAAAGGTCGCGCTCTTTAAAATACTGAATTCAAATAAAAATATATTTTTGTCTCTGGACTGTACCAAAGAAATTCAGGGTTACCGTCTTGCCATTGGCTAAAGTAATCAGTAATTTGTAAAATTGCAGTGGAGTCCACAGTAATTGTAGTCCCGCGAAAGCTATCGAAAGCGATAAATAAATACATCAAGGATTTCTCTTTTCCCGATGTAGATTGCGCTGGTTCTAACGTTTAGTTGGTAAATAATATTTGAAAAGCATTGAAATTGAATGAGTTTTTCATTTATTCAAGTGTATTTGCTTTTTGCGGAATAGTTTATGGCGGTTGCGAATGGTTTATTTGCATAGACTAAACGTTCTAGTAGTCCAGCGCTATATTTCGTGGTCAAAAGTAAATTGCAGCAGTCTTAGTTTAAATTCGGCACACTACATAATGTGCCGTCAGTATGGTGACAATTTTAGAACACGTAATGTCACAAACCCACACTATCCTGAGACTGTTGTAAGATACTAGTAAAGGAATGCAAGAAAAGGAAAGCTTCATACAAACCCTGAATCCGTAATTCTAGCATGGCAGTAGCATGGCTTCCTTCTATGACTTTTGAGGAGGCCCTACCCAACAGTGGGTTAAATGATTATGATATTATACAGGATGGTCAAAAAGTCGTGGATCAAACGAAACCAGCGTTTAGATGGGGCCATCAGCAGCAAAAAATTGTTCTACTGGAGGTCCTTAGGGTCAACCCCTGCAGAGTTACAATTAATTTAGTGTTTTTATGAGAAATTGTCTTTTTTTTACTAAATCTTGATAAAATTCGAAAAAGTCTACACCCTGTTTTTTTTTTTATAATTTTCACTAGATTGGTACTGATGAGTCCTTTCGTTAGACATTTATGGTAGTTTATTGGGTGTGTTGAAGATAATATTAAGTTTTACGAAAGCAATAATTCTTAAATCAAAACTTGTATTTACTTCGGACCCCACTGTGAAAAAAAAAATACTCTACAGAAAAGTGCAGCTGTATCACAATTTTTGGCGCATTTAATAGGGATTCTAAAAAGGTATTACACATGGCTATGCGTGGCTTCAATATCTTTTGAGGACGATCATTCGTAGCAAGGCCAGAGTCAATACATACATAAAACTCGGTTAGGCCTACTAACCTAACCTTACCTAAGCGTGACCGGACTACAGGGTCTTTATCGTCGTTTCAGCCCATAAATGACCCACTACTGAGTCGGGTCGTAAGAAGCGACTAAAAGAACGCATTAGGCAGATCACCTAGCCGCAACAGAAGGAAAACTTGATGCAAACCCTGTGTCAACCCGTCTTGGCTGCGTGGCACAGTAGGCTAATTTCCCAACATGAACTTAGAGGAGGCCCGACTCAGTAGTGGGTCATTTATGGGCTGAAACGACGATAAAGACCCTGTAGTCCGGAAAACGATCACGCTTAGGTAAGGTTAGGTTAGTAGGCCTAACCGAGTTTTATGTATGTATTGACTCTACGGGAGGTCCGTAGAACAATTTTTTGCTGCTGATGGCCCCATCTAACCGCTGGTTTCGTTTGATCCACGACTTTTTGACCACCCTGTATAAGTACTATTGGGCTATAGGCTATTATTAGCTATACTATTACTATAGGCCTATGTCCAGCAGTGGACGTCTTTTTGCTGAAATGAAAAATGACGAATAAGTACTATGGACGTATTCAAAAATATTATCTTTGAGAATGAAAAAGAATAATCTTATGATACTAAAGAAAATAAACGATTCTAAAAATGTTTAATTAACTACGCCGTGTTGACGTCTCGTAGGATTTCACCTGCTAGTAATTTACCATGCTATTACCTACTACTACTCAGCTCATAAATGACCCTGTGATGGGAGGAGCCTACTGCACCACGCTGTCCAGACGGGTTGGTACAGGGTTTCATTTCATGTAGTCCTATCCTTGCGGCTAGGTTTTCGGTTTGCCATCTCGTTTTGTCGGCTCTTACGAAACCCTCTGGATGAAATAGGGTGACGAATCGGTCTCTGCAATGACAAAAGTTGCTGCAATGGGAGTAAATCCCGTGACCCTGGCTTGGGCAGTCAAGGATCGCCGTCGGTTTTAGTGGGTAGGTCGGGGCGCAATTTACCATCTCTACGCGCCCCGGCGTCCCACATACCCCGGCCATGTCCCAACGGCCGGGTATCCATGAGGATCTCCAACGTAAAAAAAAAAAGAAAACGGTGACGATTCGTAAAATTTCCATTGATACAAAAAATAACATACCATATAAGTCTCACAAAATATACGTAACCATACAAAACACGATAAAGCGTATTCGGAGTTAACAAATGAAACCCAATAAGAGGTCGATACAAGAAAACATGAAGCAATACAGCCCACCACCAACAATGTGGCAAATAATTGGACACCGGAAATTGACAGGGAACTCCAACAAATTTCAGCTCATCAACTTTGCTTTGTTGAAGCGGATCTCATTCGGGGAACCTTATTAAAAAAGATAGGAATGAAGCGGCACGATAAGGAAGGAGTTTATTGGGGTTATTTGACGATAGGCAAATTGGGTTTGGAATGCTTTTAGATCCATCTTTGAGATGATTTTACACAAAAGTAATCTAATCAGTGGACAGGTAATTTTTAAAATTGATCACGTATTCATACCAAGTGGAGACCGCGAATTGGCAAGCGTAGTGTGGGACGGTCCTTTGTTAGATGGAGCGACGATCTGCGAAAGGTTGCGGGCAGCAGCTGGATGCGTCAAGCTGAAGACAGGGCGCTATGGCGCTCTTTAGGGGAGGCCTATGTCCAGCGGTGGACTAATGTGGGCTGATGATGATGATGATTCATACCAAGTCCGGTTTTGGTCTTGTAGAAGCAAGAAATCGGCATCACTACATCACTATCACTACATAGTAAAACAAAGTCGCTGTCGTCTGTCCGTCCCTAGGTATGCTTAAATCTTCTAAACTACGCAACGGATTTTGAAGCGGTTTTTTGTAATAGATAGAGTGATTCAAGTGGAAGGTTTAAACGTCATAATTGCACCCGTGCGAAGCCGGGGCGGGTCGCCAGTTCTTAATAATAATGTATACAAACCAAACACATAATAAGATGCTATGCAAATGACTGCAAAGAAATCGAATCATCTAGAAATAATATATACTCGACGAATATAATAATCAGACCATAGACAACCCACTGTTGAGTCGGGCCACCTCCAGGAGGGAAATGAGCCTACTATGTCACGCTGGCCAGACGGGTTGGTACAGGGTTTTATATCAAGTTTTCCTTCTTTATTAAAGAGAAAGTTTGTGTGGCAACTGAAATGATAAAGTTTTGAACGTGACTACAAGAACATAAGCACGTTTTATTCACGGTTAAAGGACTTCATAAAGCCCACCATAAAGCCCAATTCACGCTACAACGGGCCGTGCCCCATACGGGCCCCGTCCGGGCCCCGTGCGAGAAATTTTGTACGAAGTGGTCCCGGCCAGGATACGACCGAGCCACGTTCAAGCATAAATCACTTCATACAAAATGTATACCAATAATGTTCGACTGTGCCCCGTGCGATGCCCGTACGGGGCATGACCCGCTGTAGCATGAAACGGGCTTAATACACAAGAGATAAATTAATATGAGTCCCTAAAGAAGAACAAAGACTTTACGTCAGCGAAGACGGTCGTAAATTGACTTCATAAAGAGTCACAATACGTAAGGGACCCATATAAAATTAAATATCAAAGTTTTCCTCAAATGTTTCCCTCAAAATTTCATTTTTATTTCCTTACGCGTTGACGTAGCGGCATTTGTGGTTCGTTAATCAAGAGATTTGGTACTCAAATTGTTAAGAAACCTGACTGACTGAATGCGCAATTTTAAACATAATGATTCCATACAAACGTTATGATATAACATGGTTATTGAAAATAAACTAATGACAGTACAATGGTTGCATTTTTGTATACAAAACTAATTACAACAGTTTTCGGTCAAAACCCATATTCTTAAATTACATCAGTAAATCCCGTCAAGTCTATGTACTTTACGAAAATTATATAAAACAAATACGTAGGTTAGTCTTGCATACAATTATAACTTGTGATGACGGATTAAGAATACAGAGTGTATGTCACCTTCCCATTCCATCCTAAGGATGCCATAAGAGCTGACAAAAGTAAATTATACATGATAAAAAAGAAACTATGCCACGCTGGCCAGACACAGGGTTTCGTATCAAGTTTTCCTTCTCTTGCAACTAGGTTTTCGGTCTTGTCATTTCCTATTGTCGGTTCTAACGACACCCTCAGGATGGAATGGAGTGTGAAAATAGAAACGGTAACAAACACAACCGAAATATTTAATGAAATGTTTTGTAATGTTTAATACATTTATTATTTGAAGTAATACGAGTACATTAAGTCTTTCAATGCCTCAACGGTTCCTGGAGCTATTTATAAGTCACAATTAAAGTCAACTGCCACTTGTATTATTCAATAGGCACTTGGCACAAAACAAAATGAACAGAATAGGCTTTCCTTTGACCATTCCGTCAGCGAATTTTCTTTAACGTTATGACTTTTATGTCGCTGGACTGTTTTTAAAGCACATTTCTTTCATGGCCCTAATTTTCAACCTACCAGTTCAAGACACAATGAGTTCCAATTAAAAGTATAATAGAGGTCGTTAATATCAAATGGCTTATGAGAACGTTTATTAACTTCTTTTGTTTAATCCTCCCTGTATCGCGGGAGCTCTTTGTACACATATATTTCATAGACATAAAGATACTCGAGTATCTTTGTTAGTTTCTGGAGCCGTCTCCAGGGATTCATGACCTAGCGGTAGCTCGTTAAGCTAAATTCAACATGGTGTCATGTCGTGTTCTTTTTAGATCGACCGTACATTGTTTATAGAAACAAAATTAAATTAAAAATTTAAATAAACCCCCGACACTCCCACTTATTTATTACCTGACCCCTGGTCCCCCAACGCGAAGTATTTATTTTTTACTTTTTAAAGGTTATTGTGTCGGGGGTTTATTTAAATTTTTAATTTAATTTTTATTTTATACTTTTAATAGGTACACACTTATTATAATATAGATTTTGTTAAATTGCACGTGATGCGCTTTCATTTGAGACCCCACTCGATTATATTTGCAGACATTCGGTTATTCTTCCCCACTTTCACCCCTCATAACTTTTAAACGGCTCACCCGATTTTCATCAAACATGTCTAAGAACACTCGCCCGTAACTCACCTTATACTATATTGAAATCGCTTCATCCGTTCGCGAGCTACGATACCACAGACAGACAGACAGACAGACCGACAGACAGACAGACACGTCAAACTTATAACACCCCTCTTTTTACGTCGGGGGTTAAAAATCGAAAATGTTAATTTAATGTATCCATTAAATTAACATTTTCATTAACCAGAAATCATATAACTTTGAAACTAATTTTAATAAAAATATGTATCAGGACTACTGTTAAAAATACATAATTCCAGTTCATTAGTTTATAAGCTACGATGGCCTAGACTTATAATACCCATTTTTGTCTAAGATTATAACTTTGCTGGTCGTAAATGATGCTTTAAAACAATATTTGGTTAATTTATATGAATATTATAAGAAACTAGCGACCCGCCCCAGCTTCGCACGGGTGTAATGATGAACCTCTAAATTTATCAGTGTTTCTCTACAAAATAATGCATTTAATATATGTACTTAAAAAACCTTCCTTTTGAATCACTCTATCTATTAAAAAAACGCTTCAAAATCTGTCGCGTAGTTTTAAAGATTTAAGCATACATAGGGACGGACAGACGACAGCGAGTTTGTTTTATACTATGTAGTGACATCTAAACTAAGATTCAGTAATGTTTATAAAGATCAAATCATTTAAATGTCGCTATATTCATTTTGTAACTAAGAAGACATGCCTCTAAGCTGCCCTAGAAATATCTTAATTAAGGGATACGCTAATATTTACTCGAGTTTAATTGGTGTCAACTCCTAAATAGATTTCATGCTGGATTAATTTGCTCGCACTTGTTTGTACAGGCAAATGACTTCCCGCTCGCTCTTAAATATTATTTGTAATATTCCAATTATTCTTGTCCCTGACAAAACGTAAGCTTACAATTTGATTAATCACGTTTATGTAAGTTTGATTAGCTGATAGTCTACTGTGTTTAATAACATTTCTATTTTCATTTACCAATTGATGAACTACTTTGAGAAATAGTCAACCAAGTTGTAGCAAAGATTAGTTTGCAACATGCGGTTGTATATGACCTTGCGTCAAACGCTTGCGTACAAACAGGTATTAATACCAATTTCAATACTCATGTTCTCTTATTTTCTTTAGAAATATTTATGTATATCCTTACACAGTTTAGCCATTGAATCAAAATCAAGTATGTTGCCATATTTTTTATTTGAACTCGAATAATAATATGGGATGAATCATGTTAGTCTTATGAGAAAAAACTCTCAATTCCATATCAAAAGTTCAAAAGTCCCTTTAATATTAAAAATGGTTACCACAAAATCCCCAGTCTCTTCGCATGGGGAAATAAAAGGTAATTTTGCAATACCTTCGTTTCTGCCGGAGTCACCTTGGGGTGGCCGTTGTGCACCTAACGAGTAAAGTTATAAGTAGGATCAGTGAGCTTTAAAATTAGGCTCCTAATCCACAGCCATGATTTACTTTTTATTACGTTAAAGGATCGCCAGTGAACTTACAAGAACCGACTATAACTTTAGAATGTAATAAACTTATAGTATGGCTATATTCAGTAGTCTTAACTACCCATTAAAGTGAATAACGTTCTGGAGGTACGAATAAAATTCGCAAACTTGACGATAGCCAGCAGATTTGTGATGTAACTCCAGAAATTATGTTCGCATTAATGGAAATTGTTTTAAATGTCTTGGAATTTGAATTATTTAAGACTATTAGGATTATATGTATTTGGAACAACTAATTGAAAATTTGACAGCACTAACGCCATAAATATATAATGTATCGCTAAATAGCAGCGAGTGCACTACTATGGTCCGTTTAGTTGGTAGGATTGTGCACTAGACAAAAGTTACTATGTAGCAATACTTAATCATAATTTTGAATGTCTACAGTGTCACCAAGGCACTTAATTAATTCTGCCTCAAATATGATGAGGCCGTTTCTAGAAGCTTCCGCTTACCAACAAGTAACACTATTAATTTATCAGCTATCTACTAGTTTGGAGTCACTATTTCTAGTTTGGAGACCATATACAGTTAAGATGTATTTTAATCACGGTAATTATTGCATCACAAAGTTTGTGGACTAACTATAAAGTAGAGCAATATAAAAAAGGAATATTGATTCGTGTGGTTTGGTTTTGGTGTCAAAATTGACACCAAAACCACTCGTCTAGCTTTAGGATTGGAGTGATGACATTACAAGAAAATTTGCCAGTTATGATAATTATGTTTCTTTTAGCAAAGCTGATGCTATATTTGATGATATAAAAGAAGCACCAATATTAGATACCTAATAAATCGGAAGCAAAATAAATAATAATCATAAGTTCGCAAACAAATTAACGAGAAATCAATCAGCGCAAAGAAGTCAAACAACCCTCGACCGACTACACTCAAAACTTTAAATTGTCTAACTTGTATAAATCAACGAGAGATTCAGTTTACTAACTTCTTAAATGTTGTTAATTGTGTGAAAATTGCTCATAAAGAGTATAGACACCTTCTAATGAAATTCAGTAAATAAAAGTGTTTATATACCTACGCAATAGAAGCTTGGAGCAGGAAAGTGTGAGGCTGGTAGTAAAAAAGAAAGCGTATTTCTTCCGCCATGCTTCCTTTTAAAAGCTCTGGGCCCCAAACTTCTTAATTCATTAGAGTCAAAATCGACAATCAACCTCCCATTGATTGTGGATTTTAACAATTTTGCTATAGTGTCTGTCCAGGACGTATGCTACACGCTTTTGACACAAGCACTAACAATTGCATCATGATGGATGGACACGGCCACAGAAAAATAATTTGGGGCCCTGGAAATATTAACTATCACCTACGTCTCGTCGCCCATCCCGCAGAGTTTGAAAACTAAAGTTTTCGACCAGTGCGTCCTACCCGTCATGACCTACGGTGCCGAGACGTGGACACTCACGGTGAGACTAGTCTACCAGTTTAAAGTCGCTCAGCGTGCTATGGAGCGAGCTATGCTTGGAGTTTCTCTGAAGGATAGGCTCCGTAATGAGATTATCCGGCAGAGAACCAAAGTCACCGACATAGCTCAGAGAATTAGCAGACTGAAGTGGCAGTGGGCTGGTCATATCTGTAGAAGAACCGACAACCGCTGGGGTAGACGAGTTCTTGAGTGGAGACCGCGAATCGGCAAGCGTAGTGTGGGACGGCCCTCTGCTAGATGGAGCGACGGTCTGCGAAAGGTTGCGGGCAGCAGCTGGATGCGTCAAGCTGAAGACAGGGCGCTATGGCGCTCTTTAGGGGAGGCCTATGTCCAGCAGTGGACTAATGTGGGCTGATGATGATGATGACGTTGTACGAAGTTACGAAGTTTACAGAGCACTTCGTCATCATAATCATTATTATCATTTCAGCCAAATGAAGTCCACTGGTAGACATAGGCTAGACTTTAGTGGTATTGTGCTCCATCGTCATTTTCCCAATTTAATTAGGATGAAAATAGGTGGTATATCCCGGTTTGGCTTATTAGTATTTACTTGGAGTATTTGACAAATGGTGGGACAATAGGTACCTAACTATTTGGTTGCCCAGCTGTCAGTTTTCACGCTACTGCCAAGTATGACGACCGTCATTGACAGTAAATTAGTAATCGGGACTGTCGGCTTTCGGCCTCCGGTCCAACATCCAGCAGAGACAGGATGTAACTTAACCTCTAAAGGTATAAAATGAAAAATGTTATTAAATAAAAAAAAAATATGTAGTCGTCGCCTTAACCAAAACTCAACCGCGAGGCACCAAACAACAAATTATTTAAAGCCTTATATTTGTCGGATTTCACAAATTGATGTTTCTGGGCGACGCAGCATCTGTCAAAAGCGGTTTTCACGAATACGTTTGTGAAATTTATGCAAAACAGAACAGAGAAATTAAGCATTAATTTGCTATCCTTCGAGTAGAAATTAGCATATTATTTATCGAGCCGTAAATTCGTTATTGTGATGGCGTGGAGTGGTGTTCTGTTATAGTGATTTGGTAAGTATTTATCTGTTCGCAGTCGATACATCACCGGTTGCTGAGTACTCCTCCAAATTGATGGAGGGAAACCCAATGCCAACTCGTCTGGCCAGCGTGGCACAGTAGGCTATTTAACTACCATGTAGTGGCCCGACTCAGCAGTGGGCTAAGTAAAACTATATACATGTTATGGTCATGTCACTTCCCAAAATCACTTAATACAAACTTGTGTTAGTTTCGAAATTGACTTAGTTCGCTTTATTCCTTCAATACTGGGAAAATATAAACTTTAAGTAATTGATTCGAGCAACGATATTAACGCTAATCTAAAAAAGTTTCGAAGGGGCCACTTAATAAAAAGTTAAAACTTTTCCTCGAGATATTTTAAATCACTGAACACAATAGAGGAAATCTTTTGTGTCTGACTTCTTATTGAGTGAACTTAAATTTTTACTCCCGGTGCCAAGTTGCAGAGACTTACCTGAAAAGAGAAAAAGAAAATTAGTTCTTTTGTTTTCGAATCATTGTTTTAGTTCACTAATACTACATTGCCCATAGATGACTCACTGCTGAGTCGGGCCTCCTCCAATTAAGGGAGGGTACTTAAGGGCAATGGAGAGGGCTATGCTCGGAGTTTCCCTGCGAGATCGAATCAGAAATGAGGACATACGCAGGAAAACCAGGGTCACCGACATAGCCCACCGCATTGCCAAACTTAAGTGGCAGTGGGCAGGGCACATAGCTCGCAGGACCGACACCCGATGGGGCAAAAAAGTCCTCGAGTGGCGACCGCGTTCCGGAAGGCGCAGTGCTGGTAAGCCTCCCACACGGTGGACCGACGACCTGGTTAACGTCGCCGGTAAGCAGTGGATGCGGGCGGCCCAGGACCGGCGTTTGTGGAGATCCTTGGGGGAGGCCTATGTCCAGCAGTGGACGTCTTTTGGCTGAAATGATGATGATGATGAATTATACGGTGCAACGCTGGCCAGACATGCTGGCACAGGGTTTCATGTCAAGTTATCCTTCTCTTGTGGCTAGGTTATGGCAACATGGTGATTTCCTTTTATCGGCTCTTACAACACCCTCCAGAAAGAATGGTATAGTGATACTTTATTCTAAATCCATCCGTCTAAATGGTTTTGTTCAGTTAAAATAATAATAAATGGTTTCAAGTATTATAGCAAAATACTGAACCAATTTCTATAAAATTCTATGTGATCCATCCGAAGGCAATGCCCATCAAATTTCCATATCGGTTTATAAATGACGCAGTTGTGCGATAACACACATACAAAAAAACATTCTGACGAATGGAGAAAGCTCGTCCTTTTTTGAAATCGCTGAAAAAAAAGAATCAATGATATTTTCTTTGAAAATTGACTATTTTCATCGAAATGCCTCATTTTATTTCAACTACAAAAATCAACCGTCTCATGTATTTCACCTATATTAATAACATCAGCACACTGGTATCATCAGAACTACTGCTAATACTATTCAGCCCGTATATGACCCACTGCTGAGTCGGGCCTCCCCCGACAGTTCGACACTCTGAGACGGCTTACATGAAGGGTAACAAAACTGTGAGTAAATATCTAGGGGTGTCGCCTCCTTGTGTATATTATGTTTTACCGGTTCTATTCATTATAAATCTCCTGACACATATTTGTCAAAAAAATGAGCTTCAAATCACCAAAATAAAGTGACTATGAGTTACCCCTACTCTTAATATCACAGTTCGTAGGCATTACCAGTGTTCAATAATAAACATAAAATAAAAATGATTACAAACTGAATATAATTTTCATTTGCGCTTGCAATATAATCAATTGCTTGCAACGCAGCCACAACAATTTTACACACCATTACACAAGCCTCCATTTTTAATTACTATCATAGTAATAACAGTTCACGTGGATATAATAAAACGTATTAATGAGATTTATACTTTTAAATATTGAAAGCCATATTATAAAATGTTTTCTTTCGTATCATCTCTACATTGTCATAACCTAATGTCAATATATTGACACCCAGACTCTGTCTGTCTCTGTCTGTCTGTCTTGAAAGTCACTTGCCAGACCCCGGAGTCGAACCAAAGGGGGCACCCTTTGGATCACGGGTCTAACCCCTAGGCCAACAAGGCAGTCTATCACTGAGGTCGGCTTCAGAATATTATTCCTGTTAGACCCATCTAAAGGGACACATGGTAGTCATTTGGGTTGACCAACTGTCTGTTTACACGCTATTAAAAAACTGCTAAGCTTGCCTTGTCTCTTGCCAATCTTTATGGCCGCTCTGAATGTAGCCGCATTACGTTGCGCATAACACAAAATCAGGTATCAGCGGGACGTAAGCGGGGCGGGGAGGCAGGGCCCGCTCGCGCGCCGTTTTTCCAGCCGCAAGCGACCTCGCCACCCGTGTGTTAGTGTGAGTGAGCTACGTTCGTGTTGGTTATGAAATGTAAGTTGCGCAAGTTCGTACCCACGGCTACATTCAGAACGGCCATAAAGATTGGCGAGTACTGTATATTAGAATTTGGCAGCCGGGATTGTCCCGTCCGCATTACAAATCTCCTCAACCAAAATGTTTTCTTGATTTTAATGTTTTGCTATTTATACACATTTTCAAGTAACAACACGCCGTGTTCACGGGCTGAGTGGCGAAGGCAGCTTAGGGCCTGTAGTCAAGTGATGGAAGTCGAGACCAGCGCTTCACGCAAAACGATACAAGGGATCATGGCGTGGTGTAATTCATGTCAAAACTTCAGGAACATAAAGCTTATCTGAATATTTCTACCGCGATTGAAACCCGCGTCGCTACTTCAAACAGTTTCATTAGACGAAGTTCATTATAAAAACCTATATTTAAGGAAAGTATAGTAGGTATTACCTAAGGTAAGGTAAGAGATGAACAATCCATACTACATGGGAGAGCTAGATTTATGTTAGAGAGTAGAATTGGCAGACAGATGAATGTAGATAATGTGAATGAAATAGTGGTGGACGATGATACCAGAAAACATTTTTAGAGTATGCATTAAAGTAAGTGGAATTAGTGAGTAGAGAGAATGGTGGCACCATATTTTCGGTGTACTGTGTGTGTTCCTGCGTATGTGCGTGTGTGTATGTGTGTGTGCGGAAGAGATGGGATGTATGTGTGTATATGCGTTTGTACGTACTTCTATATTTTCTTTTTTAATATAAAATTACTAAAAAAGAACCAAAAAAAAGGATAATGTTTCTTCAAGAAGCAAGTTTTGCAGTTTTACATAGCAACACGACGTAAATAGTTGATACCATTACCTTAGGTAAGGCAATATTTACCTAAGGGTAAAGACCGAAATGGTAAAAAAAACCTTAAAACTAATTCACGTTCGCAATATTCCCGTATACATTAGAATTAATGAGGCCGAATACTAAGCATTCTAATTAATTGTTAGCAAACATAGCGGCAATAATTTGCAAGAAGCCTTACAACCACAAATAAGACGTCGAACTAGCAAGTTTCCTGTAGACGGCAAATGTTTTTGTTGTGGCTGGTAGCCCCATTAACATAGTTATTCGAGCATAAAATCGTTTATTGACTCGCACAATGTCGACTTGTGGCTTCAACAAACAGACACCGTTGTAAGACTGGCTACGAGTCTGCGAGTATAGTAGTATAATATGAAGCGGTAGCTTAATTTCATTTCTTCAACAAAAGTGTGACTCACTAAATCCACACGGAGACTAGTGTCTAAATGAGATTAAAAATCTTTGAACTGATCGCCCCTCATAATCGCAGGGCGCATCTTTTTAATACGCTTTTATTAGCTTCAGACGTATGTTAGTATGTAACGGAATCTTTGAACATGATTTTGACCCCCTTCAAAACGTCGGATTAACTCGAAATTTGCTGAATACTTATTAAGGATCGATGACAAATCAATATTAAAAAAATTTAAATATAGTTTAAAAAAATAAATAATATTTTAATCATTTCTCTGACACTATTTTTAATTCAAATTTATTTTCTAATTTTTCGTTGGAGTTTCTATGAAAGCGTATTTTTTTAGTTTTTTTAAACTATTATTTTCTTTAACTATTTTTTTTATCTGTGACTTGAATGCCTTTGACCCTAGGCTTGCGTGATGGAAAGTAACGCCAGGGTCTAAGATGGGGCAGGCAATTCTAGGATTTCCTTGAATGTGGGCCTGTCGGGCACCGGCTCTCACATACGTGTGTATGTGAGAGCCGGTGCCCGACGGAACACAGTAAAACTGCTTAGCGCCGGTCTTGGATGCGAGGACCACCCTCGCATCCAAGACCGGCGCTAAGCAGGCTAGCCGGGCGGACCACCACCAAGCGTCCTGGGTTCTGTTGACTTATACAACACGCATTATTTCCCAGCGTGCTATGGGGAAGTTTTATATCCACTTAAAATTGACATAAGTATGAATTTTGCATACTGTTTATAACTTTTACGTCTCTATTAATTGATCGTTCTAACTTTGAGTAGATATTTAAGACGAAACCTACCAAGATTAAGTATTTTAACATCGGGTTTAAATTAGCACGAGAATGTAAATTAGTAATTTGATAATATTACGAACTTTAATAAAGACTGTGGCTTCAATTCTAAAGGGTAACCTGATAATTCAAGGGAAAGATTCATTATCTTTTTTACCTGCCTTATTTTATTCATCATCATCATTATCATTACATAGTATATAACAAAGTCGCTGTCGTCTGTCCGTCGCTATGTATGCTTAAATCTTTAATACTACGCAACGGTTGAATCGGTTTTTGTTCATTATTGAACCCGTGCGAAGCCGGGGCGGGTCGCTTGTATAGAATAAAATAGAGAAAATGCTTTATTGTATAAACCAATTATGAAGTTCACATTCGCCAACGCATACGCATCTTTTTTAAAACTACTACCAGGTCGGAACGCGCCACCAATCGAGAAGATCTGGCGGAAAAAAGACTGTGGTATTTTTTAAACGCCATATTAACCGTGTCCCTAATAACTAAGATTGCTTTGGATCCGAAAGGCGCTCAACTGAAATATGTTTTTTTTTACATAGGAGTAATACAAATTGAATAATAAGTCTTGAATCCAGAGAGCCGACCAACCAGCTGTTCACGATCATATCACATATCGCAGCCTCAACCATATCAGAGGGAAGTGGCCGACCCGACACACGTCGCAGCCACTATCCCTAGAACTTTAGTGAGTATGGATTACTCGGTAAAAATGTTAACATTTTAACTGTCTACTAATCAGCCCATAAATGAGCTACAGCCGCGTCGGACCTCCTCCAATTACATGGAGGATAATTAGGCTACTTTTTCACGCTGGCCACTGGGTTGGCACAGGGTTATCAGCCTTGTCATTTCCTTTTGTCGGATATTACGACACCCTCAGGATGGAATGGGGTGGTGACACTGTGTATTCTGAATCCGTTACCACACGGACCTATGTTTTCATCATCATCATCATCATCATTTCAGCCAAAAGACGTCCACTGCTGGACATAGGCCTCCCACAAGGATTTCCACAAAGGCCGGTCCTGGGCCGCCCGCATCCACTGCTTTCCGGCGATCTTAACCAGGTCGTCGGTCCACTGTGTGGGAGGCCTACCAGCACTGCGCCTTCCGGAACGCGGTCGCCACTCGAGGACTTTTCTGCCCCATCGGACGTCGGTCCTGTGAGCTATGTGCCCTGCCCACTGCCACTTAAGTTTGACAATCCGGTGGGCTATGTCGGTGACCCTGGTTTTCCTGCGTATCTTCTCATTTCTAATTCGATCTCGCAGGGAAACTCCGAGCATAGCCCTCTCCATTGCCCTTTGGGTGACTTTGAGCCTTCTGATGGAGCCCATAGTGAGCGACCACGTCTCAGTTCCATATGTCATCACTGGCAACACACATTGGTTGAAGACTTTTGTCTTCAGACACTGCGGTATTGTGGACGAGAAGATCTTTCGCAGCTTCCCGAACGCTGCCCAGCCGAGTTGGATCCGACGATTGACCTCTTTCTCGAAGTTGGACTTACCTAACTGGACAGTGTGTCCCAGGTAAATGTAATGGTCAACAACTTCGAGGGTAGAACCTCCGATGTTAACATGGATATTAGACATGATCTTCGTCTTCTCCATGTTCATCTTAAGGCCGACTCGTTCGGAGGCTCCACAGAGGCCATCGAGCATCGTAGTGAGGCCCTCCATGGTCTCAGCCATTACGACTATGTCGTCAGCGAATCGAAGGTGAGTGACTTACTCGCCTATGTTTTAAGACTATGACCTATGACCTATGTTTTAAGGGTCTTTATACATGAAATTTACGAACACAATTTACACCCAGACTCAGAGCAAGTAGCTCTTGTTCACACAAAGATACTTGCCCAACCCCACAATCGAACCTTTGGCGGCACATCCAACCCCTAGACCCAACCTAACCCATTCTATCCTGAGGGTGTCGTAAGAGCCGACGAAAGGAAATGACAAGGCTGATTACCTAGCCGCAAGAGAAGAAAAACTTGAAACGAAACCCTGTGCCAACCCGTCTGGCCAGCGTGGCACAGTAGGCTAGTTTCCCTCCCTGTGATGGGAGGAGGCCCGACACAGCAGTGGACCATTTATGGGCTGAGTAGTAGTAGTATATAATTAGGAACGGTAACATTTTCACGAACTCCAAGGAATTAAAGTCCACGGAATGACAGCGAGACTCTCACAGAACTAAGATAAACTTTTACAATGAGACCTTCCCAGTTTTTAATTTCCGCCTGAACTCTTGAGAAGATTTAAATGAAATTTGGCAACAAGTTTCCTTAACATTTAATTTGCGTTGCTAAGAGTTCAAATGAGACGAAACATCCTTATTCGTCCAGTCGCACCTCTCGATTGTGCGGCCTTTATTAGAAGACAAGTAAGCGAGTATTTTTAATCGGTATTCCGATGGGGCAGAAAAGTCCTGATTGGCGACCGCTTTCCGGAAAGCGCAGTGCAGGTAGGCCTTCCACACGGTGGACCGATGACCTGGTTAAGGTCGCCGGAAAACGATGGATGCGGGCGGCCCAGGACCGGCCTTTGTGGAAATCCTTGAGGGAGGCCAGCAGTGGACGTCTTTTGGCTGACATGACGATGATGATTCCTTTCTTTCTGCTAATTTCGATGTTCTATGCTATAGGCAAGTATTTTGTTTAAAACATGATCAGCTTAATACTTCAGTCCACTGTTTACATAGTTTGCCATCCGAATGGTTGTGGAGTTACAATACATAATGTCGCCAACCCATTTAATCCTGAGGGTGTCGTAAGAGGAGACGACTGCAACAGATAGAGAAGTAAGCCCGTACCCGAAGCTGTAGGGAGCTCAGCACTGGATCATAAGGCTGAGCAGATGATAATGAACATCAGTAGGCGGTAGGTTTCCATGTAGTGACGGATTTAGCATACATAGTGTCACCACCCATTTCCATCCTGAGGGTTTCGTAAGAGCTGATAAAAGGAAATGACAAGACCGACGAAGACAATAATTTATCACAAGGAACACTTATTATATAAGTGTTCATTGTGTCCATATATATATATTGTATATGCAAAATAATATAGTTCGGAACTCGAGCACTGCTGAGAAGAACTCAGAGGGCTTGTCTTTTTTTACTTTGCGGTCCTATTTTACATAGTTACAATTACTTAATTATGTACGAAAAATTGTTCTATTGGATATGCGTCAACTAAAACGTGAATATTAAAATAAATTTGAATAACAACGTCCCTGGTCCGGTGCACCGACCAACCAAATATTAAAGGGGAGTGACCGACCCGTCACATGTCACTACCTACAACCGAAAGTCAATAAAATCGTTTTAAGGAACGTCTACGAAAGAGACTAAGAAGAGACTTACCTTACCTAATTTATTCAAATTCATTCTAATCTGATTTTTAAGACATGGTTGAGATTGTATAGTTCAAAAAATATAAATTGGTCACTTCTTACCCACTTTGGGATCTTTATAAACATTCAATTCATATTCCTGAACTATACTCACTGTGATATACATGCAATGTTTAAAACACACTTTAATAGGAGGGGAAAGCGAAAATCCTTTCTCCAGACGAATAATAAAATGGCTTTTATACAAAAGGAAAACTTTAAACAAAACTGTCGTTTCCTCTATGCAAACAACTCGTGGAAGGAAGTTTGTAGCCACGGACAAGTTGACTGTGTCAGTCCGCGGGGAGGGCTGACTAAGGTGGCCTCACATTATCTGGCTTTTCTTCGTAATCATTATCTGGCTTTTCCTCGTAATCTTTATCTGCGATGGCTATTCAATGAGTCCCCTTTTTTTCAAATAGATGTCGCTTATTCAATTTGAAGGCTGAAAATCTAGCCGCAAGAGAAAGAAAACTTGACTACTAAAGCTATGCCCTATGCCAAACCGTCTGGCCAGCGTGGCACAGTAGACTAATTACCCTCTATGTAATGGGAGTAGGCCAGTCTCAGCAATGGTAATTTATGGGCTGAGTGTTAGTAGTAATTTATGTAATAAAATTCTACGACCTAACGGCCATTTTGAGAACAAATCGTATACAGAGTTGATATGACAGAGGGGCATTAAATTACAATACGTGTACTATATGTGATTAGTATGAAGTCGAAACGGTACAAAAAAAAATACTCGTGATTTTTCATGGGGGGTGGAGGGGTAGTCTTAAACCTCACCAGGTATCACCAAGGGGGAGGGAGGGGTTAAAAAATGTTAAAAAAACATCACGTGATTAATGGACAGCCCCTAAGTTTAATAAACGATGCGTTAGGCATAAACATCTGTTAGGAAATATAAATCATGTTCAAATGAGGCAAAAATTTAAAAAATCATTTGCGGCTATACTATTGCTCCAATTTAATTGATTTTTGGTACAAAGCCTGGAAATGATACCTAGTATAGGCAGTTAAAAAATACCCCTATGTCGTATCAACCCTGTATACTTCGAAAGACGTTTTAAAGCGCAGTGATGTGGTCTTCTTCTTCTTTAGTGTTTGGCATGCAGTGTGTACAACTCTGCCAATTTCGAGATTTTGCTTCAGCCCATATACGACCCACTACTGAGTTGGACCACCTTCAAATCCATGCAGGGACATTAGCCCACTGTGCCATGTAGAATTATCTGGTGGCTAGGTGGTCTGCCTCTTGCGTTTCCATAGTTGCCTCTTACCCTCAGGACGGTATTGGTGACATTATGTATTCTTCTGCCGTGTGGATGGATTTAAAATAAGCTGTGTCACCAACCCATACCGTCCCGAGGGTGTCGTAAGAGGTGACTAAGGGAATGCAAGAGGCAAATCACCTAGCCGCAAGAGATGGAAAACTTGATACAAACCCTGTGCCAACCGGTCTGGCCAGCGTGGCACAGTAGGCTAATTTCCCTCCATGAATTTGGAGGAGGCTCGACTCAGTAGTGGGTCATTTATGGGCTGAAACGATGTATTCTAAATCCGTCATCAATGTCGATTGTTAACTATAAATGATGCAGTGATGTGTTTCTATCTGATGGCTCGGTGCTCATGTCAATGCGCATTTTTCATAATGCGCCTCACGTTTTGAAGTGTCTGCCGTATGAGCGGAGCCTGAAAAGAGCCGGCGAATTGTGAAAATTGAGACATTGTTGTAATAGCTGTTCGCTGTCACGTCTACTTAGCATCGCGCTGAGCTCCAACAGCGTCCCGTGTCAATGGTTCTAAAGGCGCTGGATTAAAAGAGATGTATTTTTTAGAGTGTAGAGGTTTAGTGGTTCTTGATTATCCTACCCTTAATGTATAGTATTATTATATGTGTGCCTTAATAACAAAATCACAACTAGTTAGACAGGTAAATCAGAAGAATGGTTAACAAAATATCTTTTGCAGTATTGGTGTTTAAACGAAAAACATAAAGAATTGCTTTTACAGTACCTACAGATTAAAAAGAACTAATACTTTTAATGATGTTTTAGGGTAGCGTGATAATTTTTATTACACATTGAAATTAAACGGAAGATTTTAACGGATTTATCGCGCGTATATTGTTGTTTTGAATGCATTGCAGCACTCGTAGTCGCGAGAGAGAGTAGAATAAAACAAAATATTATAATTAGTGTTATAATTATTCGATGATATTGATTCAACGTTCTTTTACCAATCAAAATCAATTTTAAGAGACCAAGTCGTGGGATCTTATTTAAGGATAAAAGAATACTGTGACGCCGAGATATGGGTTAAATAAAAAATATAACAAGTTTCCATGACTTTCTCAGCACCTGTGAATTTACCGACCTCGCCCGGGACTCATTTATCACTTATCACTCCCAACTTCAGCAGAAAATACAATGTCAGTAGCCCTTTACCATTTTTCTTCAAAGACTCAAGTATGATAGAGATAATCCATATTAGTGAAACATACGGCAAGAATGGTATCAATGATATTTCGATATAATACAACCAAGGTGTGGTAAGAGCTTAGAGGAACTGAATAATTAATAAAAAATAAATAATTTCACACAACGCCATCTCGTCCCAAGCTAAGCAACTTAATGCTTGTGTTATGGTAACGAGATGGATGATAAACTACTTATATACATTTTTTTTGTAAATACATACATATTATAGATAGAAATGACACCCAGACTCCGAGCCAGTGCCTCTGGCTTAGACAAAGACACTTGCCCGACCCCGGAATCCAACCCGGGACCCGTTGATCCAAAGGCGGCATATCTAACCACTAGACCAACGAGGCAGTCTGATTGATTTAATATAATATGATTGATCTAATTGATTTAATAAACCTCCGCCCGTCTATACGGCGTCCGTGTGGTAGCAAATTTAAAATAGGTGCATAGTCTCACCACACCATGCCATCTTGAGGGTGTCGTAAGAGCCGCCAAATGGAAATGGCAAAGGCGCAAATCTAGCCGCATGAGAAGGAAAACTCTGTAGGAAACCGTGGGCCAACCCCACTAGCCACAGTTGGCTAATTACTCTCCATGTAGTTGGTGGAGGCCCGACCCAGCAGTGGGTCATTTATGGGCTGAGTTGAAACCTCAGTCCAGCTTAATACAGAAAGATGATTTTCCTGTTTCAAATTACAGTTGGCCAGAATTAGCAAGATGATGCAGTCTGCACAGGATGGTATTTTAAGGTAATCTATGGTTATAGGGTTTTTTTACACCGTATATGGATCAATCACCACACAGTAATCCTTAGAAGACGCGTGTCTAGAAAGATCAATGAAATGTGATCAATGAAACATGAAAATGTTTTGAATGTATTTTAAAAAGAAAAGACGAGTGCATACCTTTTCTGACAAGAAACAAAAGGCGGCGGGACGGGGCTGGGGTATTTGGGAGTCCCGGTCGCGTGAAGATGGTGAGTTCCCAACCGGTTTACCCACTATGTGTCTGCGCGTGCCGTCTGTCATTCGGGAAGAAACAAAATCCCTGCCTTAGGTATATGGTGTACCGCGACGGCTGTTTACATACATGAAATTCACAAATGACCCCCAGACAAGTGCCTCTGGTTTACACAAAGACACTAGCCAGAAGATCCAAAGACGGCACATCTAACCGCTATACCAACAAGGCAAATGTTTGTATGATAATAATCCATCCAACTTTATACGCCGTATTTATAACAGCAACTTTGTGGTTAATAGATAAACAATCACGTTTAACTAAAGCGTGTGGAAGTTAGATTGAACCCGTGTTAATGCTAAGTGGAATATCGAAGTTGGTCCTACAGGTACCGGATGTGCGGTTTCTAGTAGATCGGTTCTTGAACAACACAGACATGTAAATTAGGTCGGCAAAATGTTGCATAATGTCTCGTGTAAACTTACAAGCATGATGCACTGATGGGAAGTTTATTGGTATACATTAAACATGGTTGTCGTGTAGCGTAACTGATTTAGAAACATAGTATTATTACCCTATTGCATTCTGAGATCGACTCAGAATGCAATAGGGTAAGAGCCATTTAAAGGAAATTACAAGGCATAAAACCTATAGAAAGAGAATTTGATACAAAGCCTTTTTTTAATTAAACATGCTTGTCCGGTGACTGATTTAGAAACAGTATTATTACCCTATTGCATTCTGAGAGCGACTCTCTCAGAATGCAATAAGGTAAGAGCTAACTAAAGGATATTACAAGGAAGAAAACCTATAGAAAGAGATTTTGATACAAAGCCCCTTTTTAAATTAAACATGCTTGTCTGGTTTTTTTTATTATATTTAGGTACATGCAGGTAATGTAATAGTATTATCACCCTATTGCATTCTGAGAGAGTCGCTCTCAGAATGCATTAGGGCAAGGGCCAACTAAAGGAAATGACAAGGCAGAAAATCTAAAGAAAGAGAATTTGAGACGTGCCGTCTGGCCAGTGTGACACAGTAAGGTAGGTAGCGCATAGCGAATAACTACTCGAACAGTAACTGCCCAACTGGGGAAAGACCTCCACCTTACAGAAAACTGCAGATATATTTTATAACACTATCCTTGTCCAGTGTAGCGTTCCGGCGTGTGAGTAAGCTCGTCAGAGCCATTTTATAATGCAATTTTGTGGCACCCAGGGTATACTGATCGATATATTCTTATTTACTTTTTTTTAATGAAACGCCTGTCTTTTTATATAACATGTAAGACGGGTGCAGTTTACAAACATTAAATTCCCGAACACATATGTCACCCAGACTCTGAGCAAGTACCTCTGGTTTACACAAAGGCATTTGCCCGACCCTGGTATTGAACCGTGCCTCGTGACCCAAGGGCGGCATCTAGTCCCTAGACTAATGAGGGAGTTGGCCCTAGAGCAAGAAATCTGGTTAAACCGGTGCCAACCCCAACAAAATTGGGAATAAAGGTGAAGGCGATGCATTTTTTATCACTACTCACTATCACTACATATTATAAAACATAGTCGCTGTCGTCTGTCCGTCCATATGTATGCTTAAATCTTTAAAACTACGCAGCGGGTTTTTAAAAGATAGATAGAGTGATTCAAGAGGAAGGTTTATAGGTATAAATACACGCATACCTACTATTGTAGAGAATCACTGATAAATTTAGAGGTTCATCATTGCACCTGTGCGAAGCCGGGGCGGGTTGCTAGTAGTAATATAAACTAATAAAATACTAATTCTTCATTTCTTTATAATGTTTTTGTAACTGCGGAGAATATTTTAAGACAAGTAAAACTTACTTTAATAAAGGAATGTTTACTTATCGCAAACTTTATAAAATCTCTCTATTCCAGGTTTGAAACTTATTGAAAAGTTACCGAACGGTGAGCAAAGTCTGCGAAGGAGTTTTCTTTTCTACATAAAATACATTGAGCCTAATAATTCTTCGGTTAGCACGCCCGAAAGAGTCATTTTATTCACTTCGGTCTTTTCAACCGATTAAAGACCTCATTTGAACGAGGTATACATACAACGAACAAACGTGTTTCTTTAACAGGTAATAAAGATGACTTATCGGAATAATTAACAAATGATTTCTTAGGTTTTCGCGATTATTACACATTGAAATTAAACACTTTTTAACGGATTTATCGCGTGTATATTACATTATTTAATTCCCGACGTTTTGAATGCTTTGCAGCCGTCGTGGTCGCGGGAGAGACTAGATGACAGTTGTCTTCAAAAGTACAAAGAAACAGTTAAAATCTACCTTCTATAATTAAATAATGTCGGGAATTAAATAATGTAATATACACGCGATAAATCCGTTAAGAAGTGTTTAATTTCAATTAACAAATGAATAAAGATATTTTGTGTTTATTAACGCACGTCTGTATGACGACCGAATTTGAATATATAACCAATATAAAATCACCAAAACATTATAATATCAACATTCATATACTTGGCGTAGCAAGTAAAAGTAACAGAGAAGGAAAGCTAGTTAACGAAAAGTTGTCTCAAATTAAGACTTCTCGAAAACTCCGTATCGCTACTTCCGTGTAGATCCGTCCCTACACCTAAGTAGTAAAATACTAAGTGTCACCGCCCCATGTCATCTAGAGGATGTCGTTAGAGCCGACTAAAGAAAATCACTAGGCCGAAAACCTAGTCGCAAAAGAAGGAAATCTAGATATGAATCCCGGTGCCAACCCGTCTGGCCCGTGTGGCACAGAAGGTTAATCCGTATCTGGAGGAGGCACGGCTCAACAGTGGGTCGTCAGTATGTATCGCAAACGCATATAATACATACATATATTCACGCCTCTTTCCCGTAGGGGTAGTCAGAGACCACTTCTTTCCACTTGCTACGATCCTTACATGTTTGTTTCGCTTCGTCCACTTTCATTATTCCCTTCATACATGCTTTCGGTTTAGGGTACTCTTGACCTGGCCTTTTTTCAAGACGTCCCTGATTTGGTCTTGAAACGTCCGCCTAGGTCTTCCCCTTCCAATACTTTCATTCACACTCGCCTTATACACTTTTTTCGTCAATCGTTCTTCATTCATTCTCTCGACATTAAGTAACAATCCAAAGGTTTATGTAGGTAGAGAATATGTTATAGAGTAGTTAAGTTAATGGAATCTATATTTTATTTAAAACACAAGAATCTTCCCACGTTTAATCTGGTATCTACGGATACTGCATACTCATTTATTATTCTAATAAGGTTAGATTATCATAAGACGTGATTTCATTTGCTAGAGCACTTTATATTTTGTTTTCATATTGTCTAAATAATTTTATTCAAAACAAGTGAGACAACGAGTGCTTGCGCCATAGTATTGGGTGATGTTTTTATGTTCACTTTCGCTTAAGAACTATCCTTTATTCTTTACTAGCGACCCGCCCCGGTTTCACTCGGGTGCAATGATGGACAACTAAATTCATGAATGTTTCTCTACAATATTATGCATGTTATGCATGTATTATACACATAAACCTTCCTCTTGAGTCACTCTATCTTTTAAAACCGCTTCACAATCCGTTGCGTAGTTTTAAAGATTTAAGCATACATAAGGACGGACAGACGACAGCGACTTGGTTTTATACTATGTAGTGATAGTGATATGTATTCCCAAAATTAACTAATTAATTATTTTGCACGCAATCTGATGATCAGCCTGACGAGGTGACATGTCTGACAGGGGGCCCCCGCTGTAGGCAGGGACTTCTTTATCTGTGCGAATTGCTCTGTAAACTTCGCTACCGCGGTGTAGGACTTTTTGGTAATTCTCGCATTTCTAGGGGATTTTTCTTGATATTGATTGTTCAGATTTTTTGGGTAAATTGTGTAAAGTATGTGTTACAAAATTATATACAAACATATTTTTAAATTTACACTACATTATTTTAGTTGATATTCAAATACAGAAGACAATTATAATACTGTTACTTGCAATCATATATCCCAGGACAAAAGAGTGGTGTTTATCACATTGTTGTTTCACAGCTGCTTCGCGAAACGATATCGATTTGATTTTATGTAAAACACAAGAGTTTTCTTAACTAATTATGATAATTAAAAACGTAAACATCATCGCTTTTCTTCTTCTTCTCAGCTCAGTCGTGTTGGAGATTCTGCAATCACAGGAGGGGAATTAATCCAAGAACGCTCGACAAACCTTATTCTTCTGAAACTCCGTATCAAATGATCCACGAGTTCGCATATCCAACACGCAAACATCATACTTACTAACATAATCTTTACGGAAATAGGCCCATAAGACCGGCCCCAGTCCTAGATTGCCAGCTCTCCGAAACATGTGTTACACCCTCTTTAATGCGAACCTACAAAAGCCTGCGTTTATTATTTCGACGTGACCAGAATATTAAATGTGACATATTACATGTGAATACATATGGTATTGAAGAAAATTTGCATATTGGAAGCAGCGAGTTTCCTTAGATAAAACGTTTACTTTATATTCTTATTTCAATGGCAAATCATTCTTGGAATACGTATTTGTATAGAAGTCTGGAATTTAGACATTTATCCGTTGGGAAGGATAAAAGTAGATGAAATTGTAGCAGTACCAATGGTATAAAGTGCCGTCGTGGAGGAAAGTTCAAGCATATCTTCAACCAATCACGTGGGTTTCCCTTCTTCACCAATGACTGCATAGTCATTGTCATTGTTCATGATACTTATATATAATACTAGCTGACCCGGCGAACCTTGTTTCGCCTTTAAAGGCAATAAATAAGCAGATTTTTTATTTTATTAACTTAAATTTTTTATCAGGATAAATATAAATAAAACATCTATGATTTTAATTATACTTTATTGGCTATCTATTTTAGTAACTGCACTTTTCAGTGAATCATCTTGTGACAGACGACATTTTTCGGTTTATTATCAGGCGCATGAACAAATAACGCAGATGGTTTTCTGACCCGGAACATGCCACGTATAATTGATCTTGGGAAATACATGAATTTTCTAGATTTAGGCCACAAACTTTCCAGGATTGGCCCTGTGATTTATTAATGGTCACGGCGACTGCACGACGGATCGGAAATAATTAAAACTGAAACGTTATATCAGTTGATATCGTCGGGATCCTCGGATGAGAACTTCCTCACCTTCCAACTTTACTTTGAGTATATTCCATTGTTCATCAATTCACTTACCACCAAACGCGTTCCGTTGCACAGGTTTGGTGGTTTTGGTTTATATTTGGAAGCAAACTTAGTACGTAGCCACCCTTTAGTACGACTAAAGGGTGGCTACGTTGTGCGGTGGTAAGCCAGGCACATCCAAGGAGTCTTTTTTACACAGTCCATATATTTGAATGAATGCAAGTGTACCAATGATTTCATTCTGAATTATGTTAGTTACTTTATGTCATCTACATATTTATTCTTAGCCGCCAAAATTGCTCGCTCAGTCAACCATTCATTATTTTTGTGTTTGGGAGTTCGTCCTTCGATAAACAGAAATTCTGAGAAAATAAAATCAATCCACATATTTCGATGATTTGAGGCAAGCGCTTATTAAGGCGGCAGCAGTCGATCTTGGAATTAGTGACAGTGTTTGGCAGAAATAGACAGGCAGTAAAATAATTGCGCCTCCAAAACATTTCGAGTCATTGCGTAGGTGTTCGGATCGGATAAGTGCTTCCAATGCACGTGTATGCGCTATTGTACATTCGTCCCAGATGACGATTTTCCATTTTCATAAAACTTTAGCCGCTGAGGAGTGTTTTGTAATATTACATGACATCTATTGGTCCAATGCCTGCCATCGTTTCGAAACGTTGCTAGATTCAAATTCAGTATTTAAAATAAATACATGTAATAAATACATCAACCGGTCAACTTCAAAATTTCTAATTGTCAAATTTGTCAAACTATAGACAACATAACGTTTAGCGTTTAGTGACGTTTTGTTATTCCAGCAATTGCATTTTGATATACGATGTTTATATCACGGAACGGGATTACACACATTTACACTTTCACGTTTATTATATTAAGTATGATTTTATGAATTGTCCAACGTCTTTATATATAAAAGAAAGTCGGACATAGGATACCTGAGATTTTTATCCCGTTCCCGTAGAATGTGATATATTACGTGGTATAACAAAACGTAACTGACAGCGAAATCTTATGTTGTCTATAATTAAATATGGCTGAAAATTTGACAAATAGAAATTTAAATTTAACTTAATATCTCTATAAATGTACACACAATATCTTTATAAATTGTAGCCTATGTGTTATTCTGATGTATAAACTATATTATTATAAAGTTTCATTAAAATCCATTCAGTCGTTTTTACGTGAAAGAGTAACAAACATCCATCCATCCATCCATCCATCCATCCATCCATCTATCCATCCATCCATCCATACTTACAAATTTTCACGTTTATAATATTAGTAGGACAGAAGAATGGTTCGGTTGGTATTGAGGTTTTTTTATAGATTTCCATTGATCACATAATAGAAATATCTGGTATTTGTCTTAGTGCGATGCAGCTTAAAAGTTTAGTTAGAAAAGTGGATTTCTGCCAATCTGACGATGAAAGACTACTGTTGACAGTAGTATTTGATAAATTCAATTCTATTTTTGAAACATGTACTATCTATCATCACCAAGTGTCATTTTACAATGTAAAGTAAGGGCCTCCGCGCAATACGCGGCCAGGCCGCGCGGCCAAGTCGCTGCGGCCAACTAATTCTTCCACGATGTATAATTGTTATATTATTTAACCGGGTTTGCCAGTGCCACGGCGTGCAACACCGTTGAAACTGTATGTATGTATGTAAGTATCTTTTGTTTGGTTATTGAAAAAGAAATAATAATTCAATCGGCAAGCAAGTACAGTTTCATATAAGCGAATTCAATTAATGAAAGCACGTGTGCTACATGATGTATGCTCTCAAATGAAAAGCCTTGCGCGTTGCCCGGCACTTTAATAAATGAACAGGATTAATGTTGCTTGTTACTAAAAATAACACTCAATTTATTTTTATTTTTTTATCTAAAATTAAATCTTGCGTGATGTTTTGAAAATAGAAATTTCTTCACAGAGGTTATAATAAAACCCCTATATCCATAACAAAAGGGTCGACATTACTACTACAAACACATAATTTACGACCACAAATCATACAAACAGTTGCCCGACCCCAGTATCGAACCAGAGGCCGGTCATCCAAAGGCGGCATAAGCACAACCCGCACCAACAACGTGTTAAAAACTAAAGACTAAAAACACTCCTTTATATAGAGAGTTTTTGATATTACTACGAAAGTTGTATTCCAATTCATTGTTTTATATAGCGAGCTATAACCAGGCTTCTCCCGCTGGGAGCTATATTAACAACTACTGCGTTATTCATGATCTTTACGATGCTTAAAGTTATCATTCCTTTACAACTCGGCCTAGTTGATTTGGAGTATTTTCGCTTACAAGATAGATACTAACGATACTCGGTGACTCGTTATTTTGGCTTAATCTGTTAACAAATTATTAGAATTAGTTTCCATTTGATTGAAAATGAAACAGACGAAAAAAGGGGTTCTATGGTATCATACTGGTATTTCCTGAATGAATAAATTGAATTTATAGTATTCTTAGCGGTATTTAAAGGAGATCTGCTTATCCATTTGAGGACAATAACGTCTAAACTAGTTGTATCTTGTAAAATTATGTCTTGTTCAACATCCTATATTTCCGTTGCCATCACACAACAAAACCCCTCTAGGTAATGCCTGTGTCGCGGGGGCGTTTACAAACATGAAAGTCAAAAACAAATGACACCCAGACTTAAAGCAAGTGCCTCTGGTTTACACTTAGACACTGATCCCCGGAATTGATCCGTGATCCAAAGGCGACACATACAACCTGTAGATCAACAAAGCCAACTAGCTGTAACATATGTCTCCGTGTAGGTAAATCTAATCGAGAAAGCTCGAACTGTACCATCAAGAAAAAAAATCTTCTGTGTCGAATTATAGGTCATAATTCAAGCGGTAACTAGACGCCAGCGGCCGACAAATACATCACTTTGGTCCCCATACAAGTACTTAAATGTGGTGCAATTTTTTAGAAGAAAGACTTGTATCCACATTCTATATTCAATTTCAAGCACCATTATAAACGACTCAAACGCATATACCTCCTTTATCGAATTCATATTTTATGTACGTTAACAGTAGTGTGTTAATAAAGTTGTTGAGCGAAATTGCTCGGGATTTGTCAGTGTTGCGTACGCTCGTGCCCCTTGCGAGTTGTATTTACGCCCGCTGTGTTATTCATGAACGCTGTGTGAATAAAGATGAAGATCTGTTACTTTGAACTGCTCTGAAAATCTTGGATCACGTTTGATATCAGTGTTTGGGTTGAGATTTAAAGTTTACGGGTCAAAGAGTTGTTGAATCGATACTTTCGTAGTCTTTTGTTGTGGATTTTTGAATTAAGATTACAGATTTAGCTGGAAACCAGCTAAATCTGTAACGTTTTTGACTACTACTGACTAATTCATTGGCATAATCCTATTGAGCGTAACAAAACTGAACTAAAAAACGTTCTGGAACAATTTCTACTAGAGCTACATGTATATAATATAGAACAAAAATATTAATCTGATGTTCAGAAAGTTGTTGCCAATAATGATACAAAATTTAAGCACCAAGCGACGTTTATTTTGGTATCGACAAAAATAATATTTCGAAAATCGACAATATGCTGCACGAAAGGATAGAACTAGTTAATTAGCAGTGTAATCACTCAATAGACCTTGCACTTAAAAGTACTATCATGTGTGACTTACACTAATACTAGAAATCAAACCCGGGGAATTTTATTTATTGAGTTACAAAACAAACAAGTGTGAAATGTCTAGCCTTATAAAGCTTGTGTGATAGCAAAATAAATATCCTTGGACATTTTATATTATTTATTTATATTTATTTATTTATATTTATATAAAATCAACACTATCGTCGAAGTTAAGTTACCATAATTCAAAACTATTTGTAATAAGTTCTACAAATCAATCCCTCTTTTTACTAAAACTGGTAATTTTATCGTTTTGCAATCATCGGTCCTTTGTGATAAAGGTCCTAAGCTGGGCCCATTAAAATGGAAGGAAAGCCAACAGAAGCAACTCCGTGTTGATTTTAGTTGTGGAAATTGAAATGGAAAGTGCCTTGTTTTGCGTGCAAACACGATTCCGTAGTCGATTTATTTATAAAAATAATATAACACTTTTCCCTTAGGAACGAGGATACAATTATTTACGAACAAATAAAATACGTAATTAAAATAGTAGGTATGGTGACGGATTTAGAATACATAGTGCCACCTCATGCCATCCTGCGGGTGTCATAAGACCCGACAAAAGAAAGTGAAAAGGCTGAAAACTCAGCAGCAATGGAAGTTTGTTGGAAGCAGCAAAGGGATGATCATCCAGCCAGATGAGGTGGAATGTCTGGCTAGGGGTCGCAGCGCCTATCCCCCGATAATTGTAGTCGGGTAAATCTTAACTGTTCGAATTGCTCTTGAAATTTCGCTATCGCGGTGTAGGACTTTTTGGGCATTCTCGCATTTGTAGGCGATATTTCTTGATGTAATTAGTCTTTTTTTTAGTCTCACGTGCGTGTATCCTGCTCCATGTAATCGGAGGAAACCCGACAGACATTTATGTGCTGAGTAGTTTAAAAAAAATAAACTATCGTCAGAAGTTTTCAACCATCATCAAAAAGGAGGTTCTCAGTTCATAAATGTCAGTTCAGGAATCAGTATTTTGTGGGTATAGATAATGATGATTGCAATAAAGTGAAGTTACTTTTTGAAATCGTTTTACAATATCAACTGCCGTAATTACAGAATAAAACTCAATTAACTTTACTGCAATAGCAATAAGCAGTGCTCGATTGAGATACAAAAATATCACCATCACCATTTGAGCCAAAGTAAGTCCACTGGACATACATCCTTTGTTTACGCGCAACCTTAACAAGGTCGTTGGCCCATTGTATTGGCCTAGACGCACTATCCGTGTGGTGACGAATTTAGAATTTAGAATACAGTATCACCACCCCATTCTATCGTGAGGGTGTCGTAAGAACCGACAAAAGGAAATGACAAGGCCGATGACCTGGCCGTAAGAGAAGGAAAGCTTGAAACGAAACCCTGTGCCAACCCATCTGGCCAGCGTGGCACTGTAGACTATTTCCCCTCCTTGTGATGGGAGGAGGCTTCCTCTCATAAATCAGTTACTCTTGTTGCCTAAGACAACCTTTCATTTTGGTTCTTCAATAACTTTCCGAAGCAAATCAGGCGCATAGAGTTGCCATCAAGTGTAATGCTTTTATAAATTAACCAACTTCAAAAAAGTGGCGGTGTTGTTGTTTACAAATAAATAAATAACCTTGGACATTAATTCACACAACGCCATCTCGTCCCAAGCTAAGCAACTTAATGCTTGTGTTATGGTAACGAGATGGATGATAAACTACTTATATACATTTTTTTTTGTAAATACATACATTTTATAGATAGAAAACACCCAGACCCGGAACAAATACTTGTAGGTCGTACAAATATTTCTTCCGTGCGGGGATCGAACCCGCGAAATGTTTGTTACCACATAATTATTATATTTTTCGTGTCGTTACTTTCCATTTGTGTCGTTATTTAAAGTAAAGTTAACAATGAAATAAGCCACTTTTAATTGTTACAATTGCGAATTTGTGGAACCATTTGTCAAACTTCCACAACTACAGTTGGCGTCTTCCGCCGGCTTCGAAATAAGATCGAATGCAGATGGCAGACTTTGATGAGTGTTTGCAACGGTTGTTCCGGTAACTTCGAGAATAATTTTCGATAATCGATTCGGATAATCTACTGAGCGATTATAGATAATTGCGAGTGATTAAGTGACGTTGTGCTCGTCGATTTATTCGTAAATCGAATCTATTGTTTCGCCATCCTGTGGTGCATGACATTTCGACTTAACCACGGTAATATTATCTATATAATATAGATAATATTACCGTGAATTAACTGTTTTTCAACGAATAAGTATTCATTTCGTTGTAAGCATGGTGGTTGTACCGTTGGTGACGGATTATAATACAACGTGTCCCCACACCTTTTCATCCTGAACCGACAAAAGGAAATGAAAAGGTTGAAAGGAAAACCTACCGCAAAAAAAGGAAAACTAGACACGAAACCGTATCGAAAAGTACTATGGAACGTTTCTTACGACTGAAAGGATTTTTTAAGTCGTGTAAGTATATATAGACGATTAAATTATTTCTGTTATAATGATAATGATGATCACCAATGCAACCCGCTGAGCCAGAAGGTTGGCCTGCAAATCAATTACAAACCACAATATGGGCATATTGCGGATTATAGGCTACAAACTCCTCTTTTTAATTAAATTCATTACATACTGTGTACAAAAATATATAAAACTCATTGTATATGAATGACATGGAAATTTCAGCCCATAAATGACATACCTACCTACTATTTATCTATCAGCCACATAAGTCCACTGCTGAACATAGGCCTCAACCATAGATTTCTTCTTATCTATGGGGGGATTTGCCCTAATCGCCATGGGCAGGCGGGTTGGCAATCGCAGTAATAAGATGTGACTTTACATCACAGCGTTCCTGCTACTCAACGTCTGTTGGCCCGTAGTCGCCTTCTACGACACCCACGGGAAGATGGGGTGATGTTTTTACTCCGTCTCCACACGGATAATACTACATAACGGATAACATACTACTGAGACCTAATTTATGGAGGGAAATTAGCCTACAGTGGTAAGATGGGTTGGCACAGTCCCCAAATAGCCGACTATCCATGTATTTCCGTATTTCTGACAAAGGGTTTGTAGCAAGCCTCTTATGGACCCCTCAGGATGGAACGGGCTGGTGACATTATGTATTCGTCACCACATGGACGGACAACTCATGAACAGCGAGAAAAAGAAAACAACAAAGTTTCGTCGTTTCATGCTAACATTTCCGAAGTTTTCTTCATTATTCCACTACAAAGTAACTGTCGAAAACTCCCAACGGTTAATGCTACCTCTTCAAGTCTCTCAGCAGTCGTAAGTAACACGTGGCGCACACTAAACTCAGACAACACTCATTTATCATGAGATGAGAAACACTGTGAAAGTGTTTCAAAGTTATGTCCGTCTTTCAAGACGCGATAATTCTACCCAACTTATTAAAAGCTTTTATTTACCTATTTTTTTAGGTAATTTTCCCACCATTATTTTTGGACGTATTTTAATTATTCTTTATAATATCGGCTACGTGCGAGTAAAAATCCAGTTTCCAAAATTAGCCGGCACAAACGGACCAACAGATAGACAAAATTAATAAATGGCGCTAATAATTTTCCATGTGTGTTTATTTAATTTTTTAGTACAAGTCGAAATGTGTTTATGTTTATGTGTACCGTGGATACGTATATTTCCTTAAGATATTTTTTACAGAACAGAATAAAAAAATACGTATTAAATAAATAAATAAATATCTTTGGACATTTCACACAACGCCATCTCGTCCCAAGTTAAGCAACTTAATGCTTGTGTTATGGTAACGAGATGGATTATAAACTTAACAATTTCCTGGTCTAATCTCAAAATTATGTGTTAGTACACGTACTATATTTGTTTCATATATGTACATATATGAGTCCATGCGGTGACTGCATAAAATACATAGTGTCACCAGCCCATTACATCCCGAGGGTGTCTTAATAGCTCGCTAAAGGAACTAAAACGGCATAACGTATTGCCCTAGTAAAACGTGATACTTTCTGCAAAATTGCAGAAATATAAGCTAATATTTGTTCTTAAAATGTCAGTTCATGGTAAAGTGCCATAACTAGATAAAAAAAGGCACATAAATACTAAGAAAACTCACTGAACCCCATTTTTTGTGTTAATAATTAGGTTCAGAAAAACATCGATATTTCACTCAAACTCAAGCTCGAAAAACATTTTAAATACAAAACTGCTTCTACTGATTAGCTCTATGCATGTGAATGGCTATAGGATATTTGTTACAGCCTGTAGAATTTACTTTGTTATTAATAAAAAAATACTAATTAACCTAAAGGTGTGTTTATATTTTTAAACTAGCTTTTGCGCGCGGTTTCGCCCGCGTGGGCTTTGAACCCGCGTATCTCTATGCATTTTTTTTATGAACATAAAATCGGTTATTGTGACTAAACTATGATAGTTAGATATGTGCTCTCGCGGACTTTTTTGTAGATTTTTATAAGATCTACAAACCCGTAGTACATCATTTTGTTTTATTGTCAATGGTTTTTGCAGCGCACGCATAAATAGGTTCTCGATTTTACACCTTGGTTTACATAATCGCAATTTTCATACGGATCCCTAATTCTTTTGAAAATAAAATATAGCCTATAACCTTCCTCGATAAATGGACTATCTAACACTGAAAGATTTTTTGAAATCGGTCCATTAGTTCCTGAGATTAGCGCGTTCAAACAAACAAACAAACAAACTCTGCAGCTTTATATATTAGTATAGATTACTATAATAAATTAAAAAAATATATTAGACTCACCCAGTGACTCATCAATATTTACAAGCAATTATTCCACACCGCGTATCTATAATTATACATTCCTTACTTCCAAACTTATCTCGCTTACACACCCCAGCTACAATACCTGCGTAAATCACGTTTCTCATGAATAGCTGAATAAATATTCACACTTAAAAGCAGTCACCCTTGTTTTAAAGGGCCAGTACACACGTGCTAATATCAGCCCCATTAAATGTACAGTCTGAAGAGCCCACTCACGGGTTTCGTTTAAAAACTCAAAACGTCAAACTGTGCAACATTAAATATTGAGTGAACAACTCCCATTACGAACTTGTTCTGGCTTTTAAAGCTTATGTACACGCCTCGACTGATTAGTAACAGTTTGAATAAAATTTTTAGAGTTAGTAGGAAATATGAAAAATACTAAAGTTTACTGAATGAAATTCAAACATTCAGCATGAGATATTTTGTAGCAGAAGTAAGTTACAATATTATGACATTTATAGGTTATGTTAGTTATGTGAATCGAGTTATAGCTCGATATATTATAGACAAAACACTAACTACTCAGTATTCATGAAGTCGAGTCTCTAAACTAAACTAAGGCCATATTAATAAACTATGTTTAAGTAAAAAGCTTGCTGCCAACCCAAGGACTGGCAGCTTCCTCGGCCAACGGCAATACAAAAGGAAAATGCTGCCAGTATTTTAGACACATTACCACATGGGCACAATTTATTAAATTAATTCGTCATCGTCGTTTCAGCCCATGTATGACCCACTACCGAGTCGGGCCTCCTCCAAATTCGTGGAGGGTAATTAGCCTACTGTGCCACGCTGGCACAACGGGTTGGCACATGTTCTGTATCAAGTTTTTCTTCTCTTGCGGCTAGATGATATTATTTATTCTATTCGATATTATTTCAATTAGTTCTATTATATTAAAAACTAGCAGCCCGTCCCGGCTTCGCACGGGCGCGATGATACCCGCGGGAGAGGACGCGGGGCGAAGCTAGTAAAAAAAAAAAGCTTAAGTTACTCCTTATATCATCAGCTACCTATCAGTGAAAGTCCCGTCAAAATCGTTCCAGTCGTTCCAGAGATTAGCCGGAACAGACAGACAGATAGATAGACAGACAGACAATTTTGTTTTTAAATGTTGTTTTGGTCTATGTACTGTGTATACATACTTACGCATTTAGTAAAAAGTGGTTATTTTATTATTACAAACAGTCACTGCAATTTATTTATTTGTATAGATGTATAGATTGTTGTATATAAAATATTTATATTTTTATCATTTTACTTTTAAGAATTTATTAAATTAAAATTTTAGTTAATGTAGGAAAGTTAAATACTTAGTTAAATAACTTCTAGTTAATTGTTTAGGGGATTATTACAATGAATTTCAACCACGACAATTCAATTAAATTACTTTGGAGTAAAAAAACCTGTTACTGACTAACACTTTCAAAAAAGTAAATAAATATCCTTGGAGATTTCACACAACGCCATCTCGTCCGATGCTAAGTAACTTAATGCTTGTGTTATGGTAACGAGATGGATGATAAACTACTTATATACATTTTTTTTTTGTGAATACATACTTATTATAGATAGAAAACACCCAGACCCGGAACAAATACTTGTAGGTCGTACAATATTTCTTCCGTGCAGGGATCGAACGCGCGACATGCTGCGCAGCAATCGATCGCTCAACCACTGCGCCAACCGTGTTGTCTGATATGCTGCTGATAAAAGATATGCTGATTACTGAATAACCAACAGCAATCTAGCCAAAAGGCCAAAAGAAATTCGTTCGTTCGAAAACCAGATCTTTACGATTATGACAAATACGAAAAAACCGCGACACAAAATCACCAAGAATTCTCTTCTCCCACAAACAGAGCTTTCGCAGACACGCCAACAATAACATTCAACAGTCCGGCTTATTATCACCCATAAATATTTATGAATATTAGCACCAAAAACGTTAACTGAGTCGACATTTTCCTTAGTCGGTCTTAATATTTTCATCTTTATTCAAAAAGATCTATGAATAAAACTTGTGTACTCACTAATACGCCGACATCGCAAGATGTCCCGCCTACATAAAGTTGTTGATTTTGTCAAAGTTAATTAAATTACAGGGTTCGTCCTATGAGACCAACTAGATATTATATTAACATTCAGTTTAAATATTATGTACTTAATTACAACTGTTTGCGTTAGTGAAGACGGCTGCCGGAATGGGATCGAAGGAGGGGTCGTTGGTTGCGTTGATTCGCTCAATTCAAACGTATACGTAGTACATAATAACGGATCTAAAAAAACTGACAAATATGACATCTGTACAAATAAATAAAATTGGAGTGTCTATTTGTAATAATAGAATAACCACTTTTTACTAAATGCGTAAGTATGTTTACACAGTACATAAACCAAAATAACTTCGTTTTTTAATTTTTGTCTGTCTCTCTCTCTCTCTCTCTCTCTCTCTCATCTATTTGTTTCGGCTAATCTCTGGAACGGCTGGACCGATTTTGACGGGACTTTCACTGATAGGTAGTTGATGATATATAAATATAAATATCCTTGGAAATTTCACACAACGCCATCTCGTCCCAAGTTAAGCAACTTAATGCTTGTGTTATGGTAACGAGATGGATGATAAACTACTTATATACATTTTTTTTTTGTAAATACATACATATTATAGATAGAAATGACACCCAGACTCCGAGCCAATGCCTCTGGTTTAGACAAAGACACTGGCCCGACCCCGGAATCGAACCCGGGACCCGTTGATCCAAAGGCGGCACATCTGACCACTAGACCAACGAGGCTACTTTTTTTACTAGCTTCGCCCCGCGGCGCCACCTATTATAGAAATGTGTCCTAACCTACTGCTTTATATGAAGACATTTGACCGACTCTAGAATCCAACTTTGGGTCTCGTGCACTTCTTTTAATCATCCTCATCATCTCCACCAAAAAGTTGTTAACGTATAGAGCGCTAAGCTCTTATGAGCTTTTGCTATTTTCGTATTACTAATTCACTATTTCTGTGAAATCGTGTGTATGTTTGGTGACTTTAAGTATTGCATACTATATTTACTACCAGAGGCCTAAGAAATATTTTTAAAAGCAAACTTAAAGAATTATTTCTTAGAAATTAAACACTTTTTGACGGATTTATCGCGTGTATACTTTTGAAGACAACTGTCATCTAGTCTCTCCCGCGACCACGACTGCTGCAAAGCATTCGAAACGTCGGGAATTAAATAATGTAATCTATACGCGATAAATCCGTTAAAAAGTGTTTAATTTCAACAAACTTACAGAGTCGCTGCCACTGCCTCAGACCTTAAAAGACCTACTACTGAGTCCGGCCTCCCCTACCTAGACCCAAACTAGAGTGTCACGCTGGCCAGAATTAGAATTAGAATTAGGCCAAAATTAGAATCAAATCTTTTCTAGCTTAGCGCTCTATACGTTAACAACTTTTTGGTGGAGATGATGAGGATGATTAAAAGAAGTGCACGAGACCCAAAGTTGGATTCTAGAGTCGGTCAAATGTCTTCATATAAAGCAGTAGGTTAGGACAAATTTATATAATACTAGCGGCCCGTCCCGGCTTCGCTGCGATGTTACCCGCAGCCGCAGGTGACGCCGCGGGGCGAAGCTAGTAAAAAAAGTAGCCTAAGTGACTCTTTATATCATCAACTACCTATCAGTGAAAGTCCCGTCAAAATCGGTCCAGCCGTTCCAGAGATTAGCCGAAACAAATAGATAGACAGACAGACAAAAAAAAAAATGTTATTTTGGTTTATGTACTGTGTTTCATTTTCAGTTCTTACGACACCCTCGGGATGGAATAGGGTGGCGACAGCGCGTATTCCAAATGCGTCACCACGCCTATAAAGCAACACGTGTAATTCTGAAATGTGTTAAAAACGACGCCCGAGGCATATTAGGGGTTGGCAAGAAAATGTGATGATAGATGGGGTACTTAAACGAAAGTGCTTCTGAGAATTGCCCGCAGAGCCTGACAAAGGGAGAATTTGACTTTATTATTAGCCGGTATTGTGTCACGTGTGACAGCCTGAGGCGTCAATACTCAGCCCCAATAAATAAGAAGTGGCTGAGTTGCGAACACAATTTAACTTGAAATAAAATTTCCCCCTCGCTCTGCGTTGAATAGCTAAGTTTTAAATCGAATGCCTCAAAGTCTATCCCGATACACTTTGCGCTATACTAATTATATAGGTATTTGTAATTTTTTCCTTAATATAATATTAAGGAAAATATAATATATGATCCAATTTGTGTCTAGCTTCTTTCTACAGTCGTCCCCTAATACTAAAAATCGTAATCATAAGCATGAGATTATAGTATGTATATCAATTCTCTATACTACATATAATGTTTACTATGACCACTAGACCAACGAGGCAGGCAATGTGTACATTGACTGCCTCGTTGGTCTAGTGGTTAGATGTGCCGCCTTTGGATCAACGGGTCCCGGGTTCGATTCCCGGGTCGGGCAAGTGTCTTTGTCTAAACCAGAGGCACTGGCTCGGAGTCTGGGTGTCATTTCTATCTATAATATGTATGTATTTACAAAAAAAAATGTATATAAGTAGTTTATCATCCATCTCGTTACCATAACACAAGCATTAAGTTGCTTAGCTTGGGACGAGATGGCGTTGTGTGAAATGTCCAAGGATATTTAATGTTATGTAGATTTAGCGAATTAAATATTGATAGTAAATTATGGTTTTGTGAGGCTGGCGAGTCTGTCGCGGAGCACACTCCCCCATCAAGAGGAGTGAACCCCGTGGCCATGGACTCGGGCAGTCGAAGATCGCCGTCGGTTTTAGTGGCTAGGTCGGGTGCAATTTACCATCTTCACGTGAGTCCCACGTAACGCGAATCCATGAGGATTTCTGACGTAAAAAAAACAAGAAGTCTGGCGAGTCTAATTGACCCGATTACATAAATATTAAAACGCTATATTGTATACGTGTACATCTGTGACCAACACTCAATGTGTACCTACTAATCGCGAAATCCTAAGTTACTAAAAGAATATCGAAAATATGTAAGGCTGTATAATTGTTCCACATACAACAGTTTTCTTTATCTATAAGGCTAAGCGCGCACTACGATTTTTATTCGTTGCGATTTTTAAAGTGCGACGTAATATCGCAAACGACAGTAGTTCCTACGCAAACGATTTATTGTCGTAGTGCGCGGATTGTAGTGTTTTTCTATTGTTCACAAATTTGCGATATTTTGTCGCACCGAATATTAATCGTAGTGCGCGCTTAGCCTAATATAATTTAAAAAGACCCGGCAATTACTTTTTTTTATATTTTTCTAAGGCTATGGTGTAGATTTTGGTACAATTCGAGTCAATCGCATAGTACGAGTATATGGATCGGAAGCGAAGGGCGGTTGATATCTCGGGTTATATCGCTTCGGCTACACCTCGTAAGTTTCCGATTCTCTGATTTCTTTGTGTTTTATGTGCCTAATGATATGAGTAACGAATGGGATTAAAGTTAAATCGAGTTTGCCGGGTGTCGATTGCCTTTAACAGTTGGGAAAATAGCGATAATATGGCAGAAAAACAATCGATTGACTCTTTTCTTCTCGCCCCTATTTCCGTTTCTCTTAACTTTTAGTGAGTTATGAGTTAGCTTTACTTGATGTGCCACAAATAAATTCGATAATCGTTTATGTCCGTCCGTATATTTAACTCGCTTTACATTAGAATTACACTCTAGATTTCCCATTGCTTTTCTTGCCGGCTTTTCTCTACCTCATACCGAACCGACGTTAAAGACATTTTTTTTTTAATTTTGTTGTTCTTGTTATTGATTTTGACTATGTGAAAGCATTCGTAAGAATTTGTTCGAACAAAAAAACATTTTCATTTTGATTTTCCAGAAAAGTCCAAGATATTGATAGAATAAAATCTGTAGAAACTGATGATGATGATGATGGAATTCTAGGTACTGTATTAGAACAATTCTGATGAATCTTTCGTGATTTAATAATAGTGGATTTTGTTTAAAATACAAAACTAGCCTGAAAACTTATATGAGTCACATTCATATTTTCTCAAGCAACTTTGAACTTTGAATTGCGTATTTCATATTCATAATCAAACAAAAACCACAATGTAAACGACTTTGCACTATATTGTTATTGTCATAAAAATCAACTTACTCTACGTGGTAAAAAGACCGGGGATTTCATATCCTTGCGCTATCCACAATTTACAATTCTCCACAGTATCATAGTGGAGACGGTTCATAAACTACGCATGAACGGCGTCGAACATGATTTCCTATAAAAATTCATTGAATCCAGTTCATCCAATCTTTTGTTTAACTTATTACCACGTGCTGGAGAGCGGTTGTTTAGAATTCATACGCGGCCGTAAAAGTACATGTTTTGTAGTAAAGTTCGAGAAGTTCAAGAATATTTTAGTCCTAATTTTTCCGTGTGGTAACGGATTTTTGTTACACCCTGTATAATTCATAGCTGTAACGCCCGAATAATGGTTTAAACGTTACTATGTGAGGTATTGTATAAAGTATACCATAAAAGTAAGCTTAAAAAAAACATTTAACTTTTTAAAACCACTTGGCTACAAGGTCACATCATGCGTACTAATAATCAATGTATTTGTGTATACAATTATCAGACAGCTATGTAAAAACGAAAATCTCCCGCGCCATAAAACGTAGCATAATGTAAATTACGATCGTTCTAGATCACGATCAAGACCCGCGTATTCTTTCGAAAAATAAAGCAGCCTAAAATTACAATAAAGTGTGGTTATTTAGGAGTGTTTTTACTCGGTAATCATCTTTATGTCCGGAATAAACAAGGAAATGTGAGATACCGCGGTCCGTGGACAGAGTAAACAGATCTCCTTTGCAGGCGTCAAGTTCACACGGACTGTGCTACCAGCTTAGAAATGATCCATACTAATATTATAAAGAGGAAAGATTCGTATGTATGTTTGTAACGATATGGTTCAAAAAGTCATCAATATTCATCATCATTTCAGCCAAAAGACGTCCACTGCTAAACATAGGCCTCCCCAAAGGATTTCCACAAAGGCCGGGCCAGCATCCATCGGTTACCGGCGACCTTAACCAGGTCATCGGCCCACCGTGTAGGAGGCATACCAGCACTGCGCTTTCCAAAAAAGCTCAAACAGTACTGGACCGATTTTAAAAATTATTTCAGCATTTGAATTCTACATTGTCAGTAATTAATAGGCTATATTAATTGCAAGAAAAAAATAGTCCACCCGTGCGAAACGGGGATTGGCCGCTAGTTCAAACTAAAAAAAAAGACTGCCTTATTTTGTTGGTCTTAGGGTTGGATGTGCGGCTTTGAATTACGAGTTTGTGGCTCGACTCGAAGTGGTTCTTGTTAACCAGAGGCACTTGCTCTGAGTCTAGGTGTTATTTGTGTTCGTGAATGAAATGTTTGTAGACAGTCCCCGCGATACAGGTTACACTTAAACTCAAACTTAAAAGAAACTTTATTTACGTAGGTTTTATCACAAAACTCTTATAAATCGTCATATTTACAGTCACCATTATCATCATCTTACGACCCCTGTCCCACGCTAGGTGGTAGTCTCCATACACACCTATCAGTCGTCATATCTAGTCACACCTTTCATACACAATTCCTCATTCTTACAATCCATCCATCTCTTTGATCTCCCACAACCCTTGATGCCTACTAAAGAGCTAACGCTTTAATAAAATACAATACAAAATGTCACCATCCCGGGGTGTACCATCCTGCGCAGAACTGTCTCGTGGGCCCAGAAGCTGCACCATGAGACAGGCGCGCTGGGAGGAGCAAAGAGGTTCGCGCTCACCCCCAAACCAGTCCCGGCTCCGACTGGAGCACCCAACGCTGGAGATGAACTCCATGGCGCCTTGTTAGGTACACGTAACAGGGCGCCCATCTTGATCCCTTGTGGGGCGAGGGCTTCCCCGCGTACTGCCCCGGGATCCTAGCCGAACTCAGCCTACTTCGGCGGTGGCGGCTCGGCTAATCGAGCTCGTGCCAACAAAATGTCACCAACCCCAACCTAAGGGTGTTGTAAGAAGTGATGCAAGAGGCAGACAATCTAGCCACAAAAGAAGAAAAACTTAATACAAACCTGACTTCCCAGCGTGGCACAATAGGCTAATTACCCTCCATGTAGTTAGAGGACGCCTGATTCAGCAGTGGGACATTTATAGGCTGAGAAATACGGAATAAGAAAAAAGCAATATGAATATAAACGAGCCTTTATAATGTGCTTACTTGTATGACAAATAAATATTTATAAGGAAGCCCATACGCGATGCGTGCGGTAACCTTACGGACATGATGTTTATACTGAACGGTATGCCTAATGAAGTGAGAGGGGATGATGGATGGCATCTGAGCGGACAGCGTCATTATACTCAATATTTCTATGGGGAACATTGTATACGTTCATTCAGTAAATATTAAAAACATATTGGGAATAGCATCGGTATCGGTGTGTGTTTGATTAATTCACATTGGTCCGTGTGGTGACTTAGAATACATATTGTCACCATCCCATACCATCCTGAGGGTGTCGTAAGAGCGGACAAAAGGAAATGACACGGCCGATAACCTAGCCACAAGGGAAGGAAAACTTGATACAAAACCCTTTTTTTTGTTGTTGTCGCTGGGGAAATGCTTTATGCATACCACCGCCCTCCGGGGGAGAGGTCGGTGATTATGTGGGACTCCGCCAAGGGTCGTCTACCCAAGAGTCTGCCCACTAAAACCCCAGCGGTATACCCTCACACTGTGCGCTTGGGGCGCCACAAGTTCGCGTAAACGCATTCTACTATGACGCCCCGGCGCGGTGCCCGCAACGGGCAAGCGACTGTCAGAGAGGGCGTCCCGGTACACTGGGACGTCCTCAGTCATCGAGGCTTTCGTCGGTGGCGGTTCCCCCGACCCACCACCGGCCTCTCAGGCGAGGGCAGAAGGGGTTCGCATCGTCACGACCCCTCTTCACCCCTGCGTCCGTCCGCGGCGCGGGTCAGCCGGAGCTCCCTCCTTTGCGACCCGCCACGCAGCCCCCTTCTGCGACATAACGGTCTCGCAGAAGGAGGCCCGTCCGCCCTCGGGTTAGCGACAACCCAAGGGCGTTGGTGCACCGCAGCGGTCCAGGACTCGCAGGGCAACTCTGAGGACAGAGGAGTCCCTGGAGCCCCAGTCCACTGCAGCGCTGGGTGCCGCTCTTCGTCTCACCTCTCCCCGTGGGCCCGCCCGGCATGGGAGGCCCTGGCCGGTATGGCACCACGGATCATTGAGGCACTCAAGCCCCCTCACCACGACAAGGTGGCAGCACAGTCGAGGGAGTTGATACGAAACCCCTGTACCAACCCATCAGGCCAGCGTGACACAGTAGGCTAATTACTCTCCATGTAATATGGGCTGATTAGTAGTAGTAGTATGATTAAAATAATATTGGTTGAAAGTTTTTTTGTGTTGTATTGCATATGAAAGTATATGGTAGGTACTACATAATATGATATATGATATGATATATGATGATATATGATATATGATACTGATAAAATACAACAGTTATTTTCTTTTGTGTATGTCAGTCTAAGTTTCTGCTTACTGTTATCAGGATGCGTCAAGCTGAAGACAGGGCGCTATGGTGCTCTTTAGGGGAGGCCTATGTCCAAAAGTGGACTAATGTGGGCTGATGATGATGATAACGACACCGCCAGAATGGAATGGGGTGGAGATAATTTGTATTCCAAAATCGCCACCACACGGACCAATAGAAACATATTTGTATGAAACGATCACTCTATGTTTGCAATGATGACGTCACTAGATGGGTGTTAATTGAGATTATAGACTGGGTAAAAAATAAACAAAATGCCATTTGGCACAGCACTCTTGGAAACCAGTGAACCGAATGGACAATGAATCGGCGAAAATTTGCTCCACTTACATAATAATTTGTGTTACAGGCTGGAATAAATATTTTTTAGGGTACGGTAATAAAAAAACATTTATCTACAAACATAAAGAAAGCTTATCTGCCTAAACGGATAAACGATCGAATTGAATCTGCGTGTGGCATCGTAAACTTGATACAAAACCAACCAAGTCCGGTCAACGGAGTACAGTAGTCTAATCACCCTGCATGTTATTGGAGGAGGCCCGACTCAGCAGCGGGTCATTAATGTGCTGAATTGTAAAATAAATTATTTCATCTACTGGTGTCATCCCACAAACTATACACACTAGTTTAGAAGCACTTGGTATACATAAACTGACATAAACACTATTCACACGGCCGAGCGTACGGACCAAGTCAAACACCTGGGATCTGTATTTCATGCGTCTGGTAACATCGATTGCGACGTCAAGGCACGCATTGCTGCCGCGTGGGCCAAATAGCGTGAGGTAACTGGTGTCATTTCTGACCCTAAGATAAAGTACCCGGTAAAGTTGAAGGGACAGGTCTATAATACCATCATTAGGCCGGTCCTTTTATACGGCTGTGAAGCGTGGCCGGTGTTAGAGCGACACAAGCAAGAGCTGCGTGTCACGGAGATGAATATGCTGCGGTGGATGTGTGGAGTGACGCGGAAGGATCGCGTTAGGAACTCCCGCATTCGCGGCAGTCTTCATGTCCGTGACATTGCGGATAAATTGCAGGAGTATCGGCTCCGGTGGCCACGTTTGGAAGCGAGAGTTTGGGCTGTAACCGGGATACCAGGCTAAGATGATGATAATGACAAAAAGATACCATCATAAACACGTGTAGAATTGTGAGATTTTTTTGGCAATGGAACCGTAGAAGGTCCTTTTCGCTTGGCCAAAAGTCCGCAAAAATGCTAAATAGTCCATTTCAATGGGAGACATCACTATCACTACATAGTATAAAACAAAGTCGCATTCTTCTGTCCGTCCCTATGTATGCATAAATCTTTAAAACTACGGAACGGATTTTGAAGCGGTTTTTTTTAATAGATAGAGTGATTCAAGGGGAAGGTTTATATGTATAACTCACCCCCGCTTTGCACGGGCGAAGCCGGGGCGGGCCACTAGTTAAAGATAATGCATAACTAAACTAATAATCATCATCATTATCATCATCATTTCAGCCAAAAGACGTCCACTGCTGGACATAGGCCTCCCCCAAGGATCTCCACAAAGGCCGGTCCTGGGCCGCCCGCATCCACTGCTTTCCGGCGACCTTAACCAGGTCGTCGGTCCACCGTGTGGGAGGCCTACCAGCACTGCGCCTTCCGGAATGCGGTCGCCACTCGAGGACTTTTCTGCCCCATCGGGCGTCGGTCCTGCGAGCTATGTGCCCTGCCCACTGCCACTTAAGTTTGGCAATCCGGTGGGCTATGTCGGTGACCCTGGTTTTCCTGCGTATCTCCTCATTTCTGATTCGATCTCGCAGGGAAACTCCGAGCATAGCCCTCTCCACTGCCCTTTGGGTGACTTTGAGCCTTCTGATGGAGCCCATAGTGAGCGACCACATCTCTAATAATAATAAATTTATATTTATTACAGTTATTTAATAAGTAACTAGTTGTACCCAGCGCGGGTTGCTGACGAAAATGTTATATCTAACATTTATATGGCTGATAGATTAAGCGAATACACGATGAAGGTAACAAAGGCTTTAATCGAAAGAATTTTAATTTAAAGTTTAATTTTCACAAATTAAGGAAATATAAAACAAAATGAGTCCTTAATTGTCCATTGTGAAGTCAAAGCAGTAATCTTGCTTAGTTGTTCAAACATGCTCTAATATTAAACGTCAGTTTGTTCGCTGTTGTTCCTCTTTCTCCTTTTTTCTCTTTACTAATATTAATATAATATTGCGCTGAAGAGTTTGCAGAACACTGTGTCGTAGGACTTTTATAAAGGATTTATATTTGCATTAATTCGCTATTTAAATCACAAACAGTTTTTTTTTAGTTTATTAAGCTATTTCGCTTAGCGAATAAGCCGCAAACAGATTCTATTCCAAGTTATAATTTAAAATGTATATATTTATTACTATAGACCTGAATAATAATTTAACAGCAGGTATTTGAATAGTAATATTGCACTCAGCTTGAAGTGAGTCAGTAAAAAACATCTTCCTCTGTCTCTCTCTCTTTGTGTCCCGCTCGTAGCAAATAGTCGTAGGAAAATAGGAGTTCCGTCCGCTAGCTTGTAAAGTTCCAAAAAACAAATGTAACTCTCATAAGAACGAGCATTAATATTGCTTAAAAGCCACATATGAACACGTTCAGGGAGAAATAGGCGCATGCCTTCCTCAGCAAATTTAATTCCCTGTTTCATTATCATTGCACGAGCTCAAATCTCACGTTCGGCGAATTGTTGGTTTAATTAACGTTTCCTACAATGTCACCATTAAGTCGACGTTGTCTGGGTGCACAATACCGCCAATGTGCCTTTGTTTGGAAGCCCCTTGTTTAGGCACCCCGACATTACAGCGAATGCGGAGTAAGAAGATTTGTTTTGCATTCCACTCACCGTTGGAGTGCAACAACTTAATTTGCACGAAATACTTGCATGCGAAAATGGTTCTGCCGTGAGTCAAACTAGCTTTGAAAACCGTAACTTCAGTTGGCGTGGTTCGGGTATTAGAACTTCAAGAAGCTCATAGATGACTGATACCTAATTCCAACACCTAATTCATTTACTGCTGCCAATTTGTCACTCAAATACAAACAGGATTATTTTCTCAGTTTGATTTTTGTTGCACATCACGCACGATAGCACCAAATGCTTTGCACAGTCACAACTGTTTTTTTTTACTGTGACTGATTAAAAATACATAGTGTCACTACCCCATTCCATACTGAGGGTGTCGTAACTGTAGACAAAAGGAAAAAAACAAGGCCGAAAGCCTAGCCGCAAGAGAATGGAAAACTTGAACGAAACCCGAACCACTGGGGTTGGCAGTGGTTCGGGTTTCGTTCAAGTTTTCCTATCTGTAATCAGGCCAGCGTGGCATGTAAGTGGAGTCTTGTATGAGCTGTGTAATAAAGGACCGAAATCAGTTCAGTCACAGATTCACCGGACAACTTAGAGAGTTGTGCATACAGACAAAAACACAATAAATATTATATTTTATAAGTAATCTGTCAGACTTGTTTGTACCACCATCATTGTAACCCTTTTATTTAAAAGAGCAACCATGGAGTTTCTTGCCGGCTCTTCTCTATGGAATTGCATTCCAAACTTTTGATTTTGACCATACACTTTCATAGGTAATCATAAAACAAATAATAATATTTCATATTACAAACTGATACCTACTGGTATCCATCTGGGTTGCCTTTGGACCACGGGTTCGCGGTTCGATTCCGAGAAGTATATTTGTGTGAGCCTAGTGTAAGAGATACTTGCTCTGGATCTGGTTGTCTTTTGTGGTCGTGAATTATGTGTTTGTAAAGTGACCGTACGATACATAATGGAGAGTTCTCTTTTAACAAAAAAAAAAAACAAAAAAAAAATTGTATAAATACGACTGACTGCCTCATTGGTCTAGGGGTTGAAAGTGCCGTGGCTCAACGGGTCCTGGCTTCCATTTTGGGGTCGGGCAAGTGTCTTTGTCTAAACTCTGAGTGTCATTTGTGTTCTTCAATTACATGTTTGTAAAATGCCCCCGCGGTACAGGATGTACAAAGAGCAGGGCTTCCGATTTATAAAAAAAATACTAATGACAAGCACTGCTTGAATGATAGAAAATTTACTTCAAGATTGTACTAAATTCATATAATAAGCGGGATCAAAGAAAATCCAAAGTTTCCGTAAAATTGTATACTAAATATAACTACCTAATTTGCAGGTACACACAAAAGCCATTACCTAAGTGGCTGGCACTAAAGCGTTTGCCTTGTTACAATGTCTTCGACACCAAGACACGTGATGTTAAGTGGCTAACATTCTTTGCAGAACAATAGCACCTTCCCGCGTGTTACGAGACTGCACTTAGGTAGCCTTAAAGAATCCTTTTAAACTGCTTAGAAACAAAGTTTTCGCAATCGAACCTTTTCATAGGATATTTCTTTAAAAAAAAAAGATTTAGGACCTTTCGAAACCACAGTATATATTTATATGTTCAGAAAACTTTTCTGCATAGGAGGTTTTAGAAATACCTTGTCCATCTGGTGACGGATTTAGAAGTCCGTGTGGTGACGGATTTTAAATACACAATGTCACCAACCCAATCTTGAGGGTGTCGTAAGAGGCGACTAAAAGAACGCAAATAGGCAGATCACCTAGCCGCAAGAGAATCTTGATACAAACCCTGTGCCAACCCGTCTTGCCAGCGTGGCGCAGGCTACTTTCCCTCCATGAATTTGGAGGAAGCCCAACCCAGTAGTGGATCATTTATGGGCGGAAAACGATTTCCGAACTTAAATCAGGGTCATCAGTTTTTTTTTTATTTTCGTCTGATTTCCTCATGGGTTGGGTTGGGTTGACTCCGGGGCACGTAGAGGTAGAGATAGTAAATTGCGCCCTGACCGACGCACTAAAACCGGGAGCGATCTTCAACTACCCGAATCATGGCCACTGGATTCTCTCCCCGTTGGGGGAACATGCTCCACGATCAGAGTCGCCACTAGTATAAGCAGATTTAACTGCCTGCCGAGGCCCACCTTATGGAATATCAGATTATCATCTGGTTAGACCATCTGTCAGGTTTGACCGTACTAACTTCGTGTAACCCCGTTCACAGACAGCTTTAGACGCCCTCCGGTCTTGTTATCTTTTTTTGCACGTATTTACTTCACATGACCTGTATATATTGTCATTAGTAGGTAATTAGGTATGTGTCATTAAATGGTTTTTCTTTCTTTCCTTCACGGAGGCGATGAATATTCGTCGTTTCAGCCCATGAATGACCCACTACTGTGTTGGGCCTCTTCCAAATTCATAGAGATAATTTAGCCTAATGTGCCACGCTGGCAAGATGGGTTGGCACAGGGTTTGTATCAAGTTTTCCTTCTCTTGCGGCTAGGTGATTTGCCACTTTCGTTCCCTTAGTCGCATCTTACGACACCCTCGGAATAGTATGGGTTGGTGACATTGCGTATTCTAAATCAGTCTTCGAATCGAATCGTACATTATGGACACCTAAACAACTTCCAGCAGAACCAGAAAATACTACCAGCTCCATGAGGCTACGAAATCTCGCTAAACTAAAGATATTTATCGTAAAAAAATACTAAACATTATTGAAGGGCTATAAAAGGGTCCTCTTGTGAAAGTATTGCCTTGTCATGCAGTCTATTAGATAAATCTAAGGATTTACGATGGGTTTGTGCTTCGCCTCGCACATTGAGATTTGAAACAGAATAAAACTTTGTTTCAAAATAAAGGAGGTTGTCATTTCTGAGATGCATTTTACTTAATTATAGTCTGAATTAATGATTTAAATGCTTATTTTTTTAAAGTTTAACGTATATGGTAAGTACATAAGTAATATACCTATATACTATATACCAAGTGTGTCGGAAATGTTCAATTGATTTAAATAGTTCAAATAGGGCAATTTTGGATTTGTGGTTGGATGTGCCACGTTTGGGTCGCAGGGATGACGGCCCACGGGGCAGCAAGCTCGCGATGGTACACCCCGGGGACGTTTAGTGGGTATGACTCCGTCTCCTCACAGAGGCGGAGGGGACTCCCACACCCCCCCTGTTCGCCATCCCCAGGTTAGCAGGGTTAGGGATCACGGTTCGATTCCGTAGTCGGACAAGTGCCTTTGTTTGTAAACCAGAAGCGCTTGCTCTGGTTGCACATTTTCTGTTTGTGAATTACATGTTTGTGAGCAGCCTCCGGGACACAGACACTTTGTAGGGTCGCGGTACAGTGAACGTTGGGGTTTAAATAAAAGAACACGGTCAGAACCAGAAATCATTTCCTGCAATGTGCAAAGATTGTGAAAACCTAAGACATCATTAATTTACTTAAGGTGACCAACCGTAGTACTCATTTACTGAGTTTTGTACTTTTTTTCTACACTCTTTTCTTGTTTTCAAATCCTGTACTCTGTATTCAGTACTCAATTGTATAATTTTATACTCTTTTTTTAAATATATTGATTTTATATTGATTTTGATCTTTAAAAATATTGTGACCGTGATTTGATAAATCACAATTGAGAGGCCGTATTAGCCGAACTTTTTTTAGGTGTCTCTTTTTGAACAATAAATACTTTATTGAGAGGCCATATCATGTTTAGTGTACTCTTTTTGACCAAAAAAATTTTAGTCACCTTAATTTACTCCTTGCTTACAAGTATCTAAACTTAGACGTCCAATATTTCTGTACCCAATTTTCAACGTCACCCGTCGCAAATCTCCTACAAACTCGGTAAGTCTGGCATCACTACACCAAAGATCCTTGTTCTGATACCGCAATCAAGCAGATAAGCCCTTTCTGTTCAGTTTAGCACACCCCACCGCTTTTATTTAAAACATTATCTGGCCGACATCGTCTCGGCGTGAAAAAATTAGACCAATTTCAGCGAGAGTCCCGTTACCCTTTTTATTTATGCTCGGAAATGTCGTTATCTGTATAAACGCGTTTATAATGCCTTTGCTATCTGGAGAGGTAGCACATAATATCGTCGTAATTTCAGCCCATAAATGACCCACTATTGAGTCGACCCTCCTGCAAATTCATGGAGGGAAATAAGCCTACTGTGCCCGCAAAACGGGTTGGCACAGGGTTTGGATCAAATTTTCCTTCTCATAAGACTAGTGGATCTGCCTCTTGCGCTCCTTTAGTCGCCTCTTACGACACTCTCAGGATAGTGTGGGTTGGTGATATTGTATATTCTAAATCCGTCACCACACCACAGCACACAATATGCTTGGAATTAAAAATATAGATGCAGATATAGGCAGCCCTGAGATAGGATATAGAAAGTAGTCGAGTAGCGACTGCGTTTCAGAAACCGTAGCGCTGGTAGGCCTCCAACACGGTGGCCCTATGACCTGGTTAAGGTCGCCGGAAAACGAGGGATTGGGGCGGCTCAGGACTGGCCTTCGTGGAAATCCTTGGGGGAGGCCCGTGTCCAAAAGTCGACGGCGTTTGTCATTTTTGACAAACGCCGTCGACTTGAATTGATCGATGACTGAATGATGACGATGATGATTAAAGATATAGGGAACCCTGTATAAAGAACATCTAAAGCATAGTAAATTCAAACTCATGATGATAAAACTAAAACTGTACTATTGGATTTAAATAAAATCTATACATTAATTTTAATGATTAAACCCGATGATTTAGAAAAGTAAACATCATCCAATATTCTTATACATAAACTATAAGAATTAAATTCTTGAAAGGAAGGTCCTATGCCCAATTAATAAAAAGCTACATATTTTAGGATCAATTCAATATTTAGGGAGTGGCAAACCAAAAAACTTTAAGTTGAAATTGTATCCATTTTCATTGTAGGTGTGAGTAATTAGAATTTCGCTAATCATTCTCTAGACTACGATTTTCAACTTAGTAGTACTTATCTAAGTAAGAAGATTAATAAGCTTAGATTGTCCGTTTTTAAAGTGAACCTAAAACCTATTCCAGTACAGGACGGGTCGGTTAAATAAAATTTAACATAATTTCTAAAAATATTATAATGACACTAAGAAAAAATCTCTATTCTATCTCAATTTCAATTTACTCTACAAACATTATAAGAGACGCAAAATTAATTATTATGATAAATATTTATAATACATATTTCTGAGTGAGAATAATAATAGAGTAAGAATCGTGATAAATTAATTAAGGATCAAGTTGATGAACTTACCCCTTGGTAACTCTGTTGCCAATACCATACAATAGTTACTGCCACTTACGCTTAATTGGACGTATAGTAAACAGAGATCGTCTTTAATTCTAACTACATCCGCATATCCTTCGAAAATAGAACCTATTCTACTGGAGGATTCCATTAGTAACATCACTGATGATTTTTCCTTTAATGTTGTCGTATAAAATATATTAAATTAAATCGTTAAAATCGTATATAAGTGAAAAAAAATTAAATAATATTCGTCGTTTAAGCCCATAATTACCCACTACAGACTCAGGCGTCCTTCAAATTGAGGGAAAAAAAATTGCCTTTATTATCATTTTACATTAGTTGATTGACCACTTAGTTTAAATTTAAGGACTAATTTAATCTGAATATAAAAATTACCTCCGAACATACACAATCAGCTCATTGTATGAATTTTGATATGAAATAAACTTACATAATTAATTTAATTTACATTAGTAACATATTAGTGTAGGAACGGAACGTAAGGTGATGGGTGAAACGGAACGCGAGCGTGAGTGAAGGATGGGGAGAGGTGCGAAAGGGACGGGGAGAATGGTTTGAGCAGCGAACGAAGAGTGCACGAAGTTTTCATTTTATAATTAGATTTTTGGTGGAAATAATAAACGAAGTTAATCAAACAAAGTATTTTTATTGAGGCAAATAAGAATCCCACACAATTTTGGTGTCAGAAGTGGGATTTGCCTCAATAATTGAAAAAACGAAGTTACGACGGCGTGGCGTGGTCACGCGAACACTAAAAAGAACACCGGCGAAAGACGACGGCGGTGCTAAACGGTGATAAAGAAGGCTGTTCTCCATTACTCCAGCTGAATCAAGAAGTAAGAAGTATCGTAAGCTGTATGAACGATCAGGACGAAGACGTTTTTTTCGACTTAGAGTTAGAATTTGAGTCATCGAGCAAGCAAGACTCCAAGATGGCGGGCGAAAATGCTGCACATAATATTAGCCTAATGACGGACATAACGAAGTTCAGCGGCGACGACAAAACGTACTCTTCGTCAAAGTGGGCTGAAGACATCGCTGATAATGCCGAAATATTCGGTTGGTCAGAGGCTCAGAAGCTCGTGGTGGCGCGAAGGTCACTGGTGGGCACGGCGAAATTATGGCTACAATCCGAAAAAACCTTTAAGAAGTACGACGACCTAAAGACGGCATTAATAAAAGAGTTCCCGGATTCCATAAACGCCAAGGAGATGCACGAGCTGATGTCGAGTCGTAAGAAGAGAAAAGATGAGTCGTACTACCAATACATGTTAGTCATGAAGGAGCTGGGTAGACGTGCCAAATTTACAGACTACGTGGCAATACAATATATTATCGACGGTATCCAGGATTACGAAACAAACAAATCTATTTTGTACGGGGCGACTACGTATTCAGTGCTCAAGGACAAACTCCGTTTGTATGAAATTATGAAGACTAAATCGAAAAAAGAAGAAAGACCTAAACAAGAAAAAGATACGAAGCATAATAATTCATCATCATCATCGATTCGAAAACGCTGCTACAAATGTGGAGAAGAAAATCATTTGGCGGGAAATTGTACCAGAGGCATCAAATGTTTTAGGTGTAACGAGTACGGGCATATCGGATCTCAGTGTCCGAGCGAGAGAAACGGCGGCGCTAGCGGCGTAGATCCGGCGGCCCGGAAGTTTCGAGAGATGCACATAAGCGGCGCAGGAGAGCGAGCGAGACAACATGCGACTCAGTCGGCAAAGCAGACAACGACGGCGGAAGCGCGACGGCAGTCGGCCATGTTCGGACGGTCGACCAATGGCGAGGCGCGCTGCGATGACGACATCATTATGGCCAATGGCGAGGCACGCTGCGGTGACGACTACATCATGGCCAATGACAACTGCGCTATGGCGGTGGCGGACGACAGCGGCCGACACGATGTAAACAAAGATGAAGATTCGACGAAAACAATGCTAAATAAGCCTATAAAATTCATCAATTTGTGCGGAATTGAAGTGGAAGCCTTGATAGACACAGGCAGTGATATAAATCTTATCAATCGCGACGTGTACAACGAACTTAAGGTAAAAAAGTGTGACGACGACGACGCGGTGTTATCAGGACTCGGAATGTCAAAAATAAGATCGTGCGGCAAGTTTTACGAAAGTTTAACTATAGACAATAAGTGCTATAACGACGTTATTTTTCATATTGTACCTAGTAACTGTATGCCATTTAAAGTAATCTTAGGCCAGGAATTTCTAAATACGGTAGTCATGGTTATGCGCGAGGGTTCCGTGTCAATATTACCTGAGGATGAGGAATGGTTAGCGAGGGTGAATTGTTGTGTGAATGAGGTTGATATTTCAAGTCACATCCGTGACAGGGGTGTCAAAGAAGAGGTGGAGCGGCTGGTGGCTGAATATGAACCTGTCCAAACGAAGGAGGCGCCAATCGAGCTCAGAATCATACTCAAGGATGATATCCCCGTGGCACAACGTCCAAGAAGACTTTCCTTGGTGGAGCAGAAGACTGTTGAAGACCAGGTAGATGAATGGTTGCAGAAAGGAATAATACAGGTGAGTTTTTCCGAATATACTAGCCCGTTAGTGCTTGTAAAGAAAAAAGATGGTTCAACCCGAGTTTGTGTAGATTATAGACTGTTGAATAAGAAGATGGTCAAAGACGAATTTCCCTTACCGCTGATAGAGGATTTAATTGACAAGTTGAAAGATGCGAAGGTGTTCAATGTGTTAGATCTCAAAAATGGGTTTTTCCATTTGAGAATTAGTAAGGAGTCGGTGCCATATACCTCATTTGTGACGCATCATGGACAATGGGAGTTCCTTAAGGCCCCATTTGGATTATCTGTCTCACCGAAGTATTTCATGAGATTCATCACCATTATATTTAAAGAATTGATACAAGAAGGTGTTATGATGGTATTCATAGATGACATTATCATTCCAGCTCAGACGGAGCAAGATGCCCTACTAAGACTGCGACGGGTATTGGAAGTGGCTGCGGAGTATGGACTTGAAATTAACTGGAAGAAGGCCAAGCTGATATGCCGAGAGATTGAGTACCTAGGTCACCTGGTAACGGAGGGGCAGGTACAGCCAAGTCCAGAGAAGGTTGAAGCAGTAGCACGATACCCCGAGCCCATCAATGTCAAGCAGGTTCAAAGTTTCATCGGATTAACATCATATTTTAGGAAGTATATAAGAGACTATGCGCAGATAGCACAACCGTTAACAGATCTGATGAAAAAAGATGCCAAGTTTATTTTTGGTCCCGAAGAGAAAGAAGCATTCAATATATTAAAGCAGAAGTTGATTAGTGAGCCAGTACTGAAGATTTTCAACCCGAAGTTGTATACAGAACTGCACACCGATGCGTCAAGCCAAGCGTTAGCAGGTATATTGATGCAGAAAAGTCAAGATGGACAACTGCACCCTGTATACTACAGAAGTAGACGGACAAGCGAAGCAGAAAGGCGATATTCAAGTTATGAACTTGAAGCACTCGCTGTTGTGGAATCGGTAAAGAAGTTTCACCACTATCTTTATGGTATGCATTTCAAAATTGTGACAGACTGTAAGGCTTTTGAGCTAACCTTAAAAAAGAAAGACTTGACACCGAAGGTAGCTAGATGGGTGTTACTACTGGACCAGTATGACTATGAAGTTGAACATCGAGCAGGCGCCAAGATGCTGCATGCAGATGCACTTAGCAGGATTCCATATGTGGCCATGGTAACCCTACACGAGAAGATAAGCCAAGCTCAAGAAAGAGACGAAGAGCTAAATGCTATTAAACAGCTGATTTCGAAAGATGGACAGTACAATGACTTTTATGTAGAAAATGGCATAGTGTACAAAGGAGACCAAGGCCAACTAGTTGTACCTAAGGTGATGGAGAAAGAAGTTATCAAGCGAGTACATAGCAATGGCCATTTTGCTATGAGAAAGATGAAAGATGCCATAAGCAAGGATTACTACATAAGAAACATGGATAAAAAAATCGAAGAAGTGGTTACAGGTTGTATACCATGTCTATTAGCGACCAGAAAGGAAGGCAAGCAAGAAGGCTTTTTGAATCCAATTGTAAAAGAAGGGACTCCACTGCATACACTGCATTTGGACCATATTGGACCGTTGACAGAGACAAGGAAACTCTATAATCACATACTTACAGTTGTGGACGCATTCACGAAGTTTGTGTGGCTCTACCCCACCAAGTCAACGTCCAGCGCAGAGGTGATTAACAAACTTCAGTTGCAGCAGCAGACATTCGGTAATCCTACCCGAATCATTACTGATAGAGGCACAGCATTCACAAGTGGAGCTTTTCAGGAGTACTGTAAAGATGAAGGAATCCAGCATGTGACGATTACCACTGGTATAGCAAGGAGCAACGGCCAGGTTGAGCGTATTCATCGCATTATGATTCCTATGCTAACGAAGTTATGCATTGAAGACCAGTCTATGTGGTACAAGCATGTGGGACGCGTACAGAGAGCTGTAAATAGTACTTACCAGAGGAGCATAGATACGTCGCCATTCCAGCTGTTGACAGGTACCAAGATGAACTGTAAAGAGGACCTAGAAATACTTACCTTATTGCAGCAGGAAACCATATCTCAATTTGATGAGGAAAGAGAAAATCTAAGGCAGAAGGCCAAAGAACAAATTCAGAAGATCCAAGAAGAAAACAGGAAGAGTTATAATAAGAAAAGGAAGGAGAGCTCTAAGTACGAGGTCGGCGACCTCGTCGCAATTAAGAGAACGCAGTTCGGACCGGGACTGAAGCTTAAGCCTAAGTTCCTTGGACCCTATAAAATAACCAAGGTGAAGCGAAACGACCGTTATGACGTAGAGAAGGTTCATAACGATACAGAGGGCCCGATTAAGACAGCTACGGCGGCAGACTTCATGAAGAGATGGCCGGAGGAGGACTGCGAGTAATAAAGGTATTTTTTTAGTTGTTTGGTTTTCTTTTATGAAAGATGTCTGTGAGAAATCCCGACACTCAGTTAATTGTTTTTATTGGTTATTTGTAACGATGGACCCGAGCGTATAAACCGGATCTCGTATTGTAAGATTTCTATTGCTTAATTTAAGATGTGTACTTTGCAATGCTATATTGTTGATTTTACTTGGCTAATGTAAGATTGTAACTGTAGTGATAACTAGTGATAAGATGCCTACTATGTTGATGTTGAATGATGAGAAGATGAATGGAAGTGTAAGAGGGAAGGCTATATCTGGGGACAGATATGCAGGCGCAGGACAGCCGAGAATGTAGGAACGGAACGTAAGGTGATGGGTGAAACGGAACGCGAGCGTGAGTGAAGGATGGGGAGAGGTGCGAAAGGGACGGGGAGAATGGTTTGAGCAGCGAACGAAGAGTGCACGAAGTTTTCATTTTATAATTAGATTTTTGGTGGAAATAATAAACGAAGTTAATCAAACAAAGTATTTTTATTGAGGCAAATAAGAATCCCACATTAGTAACATTTTTATATAATTTGAATTTAAATTTTATACTGATATCTCAATAATAGACTCAGAAGTAGTTCAATAATCAAAACCTTTATAAATTCCTGGCTTCTCACCAGTAAATATGAGGACTTTTGGCAACACTCAGACGCCTACGAAACTAGGACATGTTAACAAAAGTACAACTGGCAACATTGTTCACCCACATTGCGTAATAGACTTGGCGACCCAACTGAAACTCATATCAAGGATTATGTGCCACAGTCCCGAGATCGATATGCCACAGAATGGCCCTTGAATCATTAAGTCAAAGCCTTCCGAGATTACAGATTAACCATATATTACGTTGGTTAAACCAGCTAATATGATAGGCGTTTTAGGAGTATCATTAAAACTTTATGTGACTGACACTAATTCCAAGAAATTTCATGAGAATTTAAGAGTCGCTAAATAATAGGATAATTTCCTTCAGTGAATTTGGGGGAGGCCCGGCTCAGTAGTGGGTCATTTATGGGCTGAAACGACGAAATCATTACATCTTGAGAACGCTACTTGAAAGAAACTCAAGACAGTCGATATCAGAAGAATCCTCAAGAAATCATAGAAGGGTTATATCACACTCGAACTATCAATTTAACATATTCACATAAAACATTACTTTGACAATCGGAGCTCGGTCGGAAAAAAATCACGAAACATCATCAAGGGGTAGGGGGGGTAAAGTAAGATATCACGTGTATTTAATTTTTCGTCAAACGCGTAATTTCTGAACCGAATAGCGGCGTGTTTAAGCTTCTTTGTAGGTATTAAAAAATACACGTGATTTTTGATGGGGGGTGGGGGGCTAGTCTTAAACCTCACCACGTATCACCAAGGGGGAGGGAGGGGTTAAAAAATGTTAAAAAAAACATCACGTGATTAATGGACAGCCCCTAACCTAATCAAGAAAGTAAAAGTAATCTCTGTAAATTTCCAGATTCTCCAGTGAAAACCAGCACCAAATACTTTACTATTCCTCGCCTCGGTCATATAAATTGTGGGTAATAGGTTAAGTTTATGCAGAAGGGAGATTTTGGAATACAATGCCCGTCGCTCCCACAGAGGCACTGTTATCGCATGTATTCGCAATAATTTTGGGCGTCCCTACTCCAGGCCGTTAAGATACAAGACAAGTAGAATAAGCATTCTTGAGGAAGTATTTTTATTGGACATTTAATGTTCCATTTTACGACAATTGACAATTACTTTAATTATATTTTAGGTGCATCTACCGCCAAAATCTTTTTTTATTTGTGGGATATTGAAACTCCTGCACTAGGTACAATGTGTATCGAAGGGGATGTTTACAATCATAGAGTTCAGGTACAAAAATTACACACAGACAGCACAGAATCGAATAGATTCAAAGGCGTCATCTAACCCATCCAGACAGTCAAGTAGTTAGGTAGTAGATGAATCGCATAAGGTTAACTCATAGATAATGCCTACTAGCATTAAGTCTGCCTACGGGCCGGGCCATCTTTACATGAAGCTTTAAAAATAATAATTTAGTCTATGGATTTGTGACAAGCAGAGAGTATAGTAAAACCTATTCTACACGGTTGGGTCCAACCACCAACAGAGGTCACCTTGGTTGTTCCAACCAAAGTTGGTTTTCAATCTACACGATGTGTAGTTGAGACAACTCGTCAGCAGTGTTGCCAACTTAGTGGTATTTTCCACTAAAACTCGTGGTTTCGACTCCCCTTTTAGTGGCGAAATATTGCTTTTAGTGGCTGGTGGATTTTTCTAGCGGTTTAGTAGATTCAGTTTCAATTATAATGAATGATAATTATCTATGTTAAACTCACCCAAATCTAGAAATCTTCTCGCCATACTAAAATGCTCAAACTCAAACTCAAAAGGAACTTTATTTACGTAGATTTCATCACAAAACTCTTATAAATCGTCATATTTATAAACACCATTATCATCTTACGGCCCCTGTCTCACACTAGGTGGTAGTCTCCACACACACCTATCAGTCGTCATACCTACATTCACATTTCCATAATACGGTTCAAAAGATGCTTTTCGGACAGATTTAGAACTTGAAGATAAATTTTAGACATTTTCAGATTCTATGATAAAGTATAATAATAGTTGCTTTGTACTATGTTTAATATGTAACTTTACGACATGATGTGTCAACATTATTAGGGGTTCCAACCTAGGATAGATTCGTTTATTAGATATTAAGTTTAGTTATTAACTGTTACCTGTTTTGTTGTCCAATAAAATAAAATAAATAATAATTACTAAAAATTCGATCATTCGACTCCTAAGCCACTTAAATATATAATTTTACTTCATTTTATTTTCAGGAGTATTATAATATTAATTTACAATTATGCTTCTTAATAATGGTATACCTACGGGATTCCGTCCGCTGTTTTTTCTACGTTCATGATCAGTTGAATTATATTTATAAAGATACAGATAAATCTGTTTATATGGCAACACTGGCCGCAACTACGTACGGTCGCAGGCCAACAAGCATCCACACGGTCGCTCTTCAACCCAATGTCCTCTATTGGTCCTTGGTAGTGAGGGATGCGCTCACGATCAAGGTGGTTGGAAGTCCACTCGGTTGGTCAACCAAATATTGACATCAACCAACTTCTACACGGTTGCTTTTTGCTCCAACTCAACCAAGGTGACCTCTGTTGGTGGTTGGACCCAACCGTGTAGAATAGGTTTTACATACTAAGATGTTTTTAAAGTTGAAGCTGGGTGTACTGCGATCAGTGAGTCTTCATTATTGTAGTTTACACAACACTAATAGTATAGGATCCCGTTATACAACGACTATCACCGATATGTTTACCGAAAATTAATTTATTAGACATTTAGTATGTTAAAAATTATAAAAAGGTTGGTGGCTTGAAAAACCAAGCCAGGCTATGAAAAAAATTTTTTTTTTTACATTTCACGGGTGGTTTATTAGACAAATTCTATACCAATCGAAAGAATATGCAAATGTTAGGTTGCCTATTCTTCATCGGTCACAACTCTCGTGTAGCCAGGTACAGGTAAAGCAATACTAGCATTTTGCACCAGGATTTTTTCAGGCAACCCATTTTTTTATAATTTTAAACATACTAAATGTCTAATAAAATAATTTCCATTTTTGTGTAGCGGGATATTAGACTATAACGCGATAATTAATGTTACTAGAAATGAACTCGTACTTCATTGTTTTATGAGCGATTTTTGTGAGCGATCTATCAATCTATTTGTACTACTATCAATTACGAAAGGATACGATATGATTTTAAATATTAGAATGTATACGAATTGAAATGTTAATGTTCCCTTCTTGAAAACGTAAGTATATATGCCCAAAATGATAAACATATCCTCATGCAATCCATACAAAAAAACAATCTCTGTCTACATAAAGAATCCATTAAAACAAGGTTGTCGGGAAACGAGTGCCGCGTACTTTGAGTTTGTGAACGAAATGAGAATACCAAAAACATACGTGTTGCGCACTTCAAAGCTTTTTACAGTGCCTGCCAATATCTGTGCAACACTGAACCAGTTAAGATAAGGAAGAAACGCACAAAACGTGCCTTGTCATCTGTTTGTTGGGATTAAAAAGGGAGATGCAAAGGGGACACAGGGTCACACCCTAGTGGTTCCAGTTTTATCATTGCAAGAAGTCGAAGTTTCTTGGGAACCAGCATTGTAGTTAGCACACAAATTCTTTGGATCACGAAGCTCTGGTTCGATTCTAGGGTAAGGCAAGTGTCTTGTGTAAATCAATGATACCATCTTGCTCTAGTTCTGGGTGCTTTTGTGTTCGTGAATTATATGCATGTAAGGATTTAGAATACATAGTGTCACCACCCCATTCCGCCCTGAGTATCGTAAGAGCCGACAAAAACAAATAAAAAGGCCGAAATCCGGCTAGGCAAGAGAAGGAACTCTTGAAATTAACCCTGGGCCAGCCCGTCTGGTGAGCATGGTGCAGTAGGCTGGGTGGAGGCCTGACTCAGCAATGGGTTATTTATAGACTTAGTAGTAGTAGTAGTGCCCCCAATCACCGGTAAGTACGATAGGCTCGATAGGGTTGACATTTCTGAAGTTAAGTTACAGAAATAAAATGTTACTGATTTGTGTTCGTTTTCAAACGATTTCAAATCTATACTAATATATAAAGCTGCAGAGTTTGTTTGTTTGTTTGAACGCGCTAATCTCAGGAACTACTGGTCCGATTTCGAAAATTCTTTCAGTGTTAGATAGTCCATTTATCGAGGAAGGTTAATTTTTTCAAAGGAATTGGGGATCCGTATGAAATCGAAAACCTATTTATGCGTGCGCTGCAAAAACTATTGACAATAGAACAAAATGAAGTACTACGAGTTTGTAGGTCTTAATAAAATCTACAAAAAAGTCCACCAGAGCACATATCTAACTATCATAGTTTAGTCACAATAACCACTTTTATATTCATAAAAAAAAATGCATAGAGATGCACGGGTTCGAAGTCCACGCGAGCGAAGCCGCGCCCAAAAGCTAGTTGAATATATTATTACAGAGACATAGCTAATGTCTAAATAATAAGAACTTATATTTCATAATATGTTTTATTTATTTCTTTGTAGTGTATAATAAAAAAAAAATATAAATAAACTAGCGACCCGCCCTGGCTTCGCACGGGTGCAATGATGAACCTCTAAATTTATCAGTTTTTCTCTTCATTAAGTATAAACCTTCCTCTTGAATCACTCTATCTATTAAAAAACCGCTTCAAAATCCGTTGTGTAATTTTAAATATTTAAGCATGATATAATATCATCAATAAAACTAATGGTACGAATGGAACAAAGTAATAAACAATACATCGAGTTCAATTCGTTAATAATCATGTCAAGAGCCGCGCAGATCCTTCTGACACAATAATAAATCTAATGATTGATGAATGTTCCTACACACGTGAACTTCCTTATTTACTTTTAATTCGACAAACAAAACCAGGGTTAGTTTAGCTAAGTTGGTAAAAAAAAACACTTTTTGTACGGGCTCACAAGTGGTGTTACATTGTGTATTCCGAATCATAAAAATCTATGCGCTGACTTCTTTATAATAATTGTATTTAAAAGTATTTAAGTGGCATTTTTTTTACCTGAATCGCAGAGGCAGTTTACAAACATGAAATTCACGAACACAGGTGACTCCCAGACTCAGAGCAAGCCCATCTGGCTAACACAGACATCCCGACCCCGAAATCGAACCGGGAACCTGTGATGCAAACGCATATCTAACCCCTAGACCAACGTGAAAGTCCAAGATTTCTCACATCCATAACACCGCAGATGTGACTGCAAAAGTGATAAGGAGTCTTTCATAACATTATTTCAGAACCTCTGACACCTTCAAAGGAAGCACTCCGTATATTTACTGCCTCACGCACCTGAGATAAGTTAATATCGCGGAATTACCCGCACTGTCTCGCGGCCGTCCGTAATATATTCACAGTAATTGTTCTAAAAGGCCCTACTCTCTGTTACTCGATGAATCGTGAAGATTTATTGGCCAAGTTAGAAGCGACCTGCGCACAACCCTATTGTGCGTGATAAAATCTCATACATTGCCAGTTTTACCGTGCCATTTCGAGTCAACACCAGATCACGGAGCAAGTTCCTCCATTGGGTAGCGCAACGCCACTGGTTTTAGTGGGCACGTTGGGACGCTAATTACCATCTGTCCGCGATTCCGTGACGGAGAAAGAAAAAAAATGACCGTCAGAAAAGAACGAACCGTAATCAGTTTTATTTCATTTGGTTAACTAGTAAATACCAAAACACGTAGCGATTGCAGTTTTGTGGAACTACCGACAATTGTTTTATTGGACCAGCTGTAAGTTTTACGCTATTCTATGACGGACAAAGAAAAAAATTACCGACAAAAACAACGAGTCGATATCAGTTCTATTCCATTTGGTTAACTACCAGTATTTACACGAAGCGATTAGCGTCTTGTGGGAATACCGGCAACCAGCTGTATTGTTTTCGCTGCTGACTTCGTTTATTACTAGTAGCCATATTAGCCAGGACCAAGGGTGTCGTGCATTCTCAATCACGAATAAGTGCAAATGGTATGATATGAGTATCTTGGTCAGCTGCTAGCCCAGATGTTGCTAAGCCAACATGTGGCGGTTCGACCATTTCCCTTTGATTTGGTTGAGGAGATCGATGCCTGCCACATGCGGTAAGCTTGTGAACAGGTGCCGCAGTTTGGGGTTGATCGGCACACTGGATTTAAAACTTATTCTTTCATTTTTAATTATGTTTTTTTTTGTTTTATAAAATTAATTTTTCAGTTGAGCGCCTTTCGGAGCCAAATGAAACTTTTTAGTTATATGTACACGATCTTTGTAATATCGCGTTTCAAAAAAAGGACAGCCCACTGAGATTCTTTCGTCAGTTGGTCCGAGTTCCGACTTGGTAGTAGTTTTATAAAAGTTATGTATCCGTTGACGATTACGAACGCCGTAAATTGGTATCATCACTACATAGTATAAAACAAAGTCGCTGTCGTCTGTCCATCCCTATGATGCTTAAATCTTTAAAACTACGCAACGGATTTTGAAGCGTTTTTTTCAATAGATAGAGTGATTTAAGAGGAAGGTTTTTAAGCATAATACATGCTTAATTGCTCGCTAGTAAGCAATAAAGCATTTTTTTATTATATATACTTTACCAACTATCGGCTATAGACTCCTGTTCTTATCCATACAGATGCCAATTAGAACATCTTTGAGGTTCATAAATTTTTCTTTGAATTCCGTCACAGTCAACGGCGCGTCGCGGATCCTCACCGATAAAATGTAGTTTATTGGACAATCTTACCTGTTTATAATTGGGCCTTAAATCTCATTAACTGCACTTACCTGAAACAACGATATATTAAATTAGAAGAATTCTAGCATTCGATGGGTTGGCACGATGGGAGTTTCGTGTCAAGTTTTCCTTCTCTTGCGGTTTTTGGCTTTTGCAATTTCCTGATCCGTCATCGCATGGACGCATCAGTAATAGGTGAACATATTGAATATTAATAAATAATTAGCCTACAATACCACGCTGGCCAGATGGGTTGGCACAGGGTTTTATATCAAGTTTTAGGAAAATTTCGGCTTTGTAATTTTCTTTTGTCGGCTCTTACAACATCCTCATTCTGGCATAGGGTGGTGACACTATGTATTCTAAATCCATCACCAATAAATAAAATAATAATAATATAAAATATAAATATTATATACCTACTAAATATTTGTCTAAATTTACCGTTTAATAGGTTCCACTTTATGGGTCTTGTCAGTGAATATTGCGAGTACAAATAAAACGTCAAATTAACTTACACAACAAAAACCTTGAACAGAGTAACCTTAAATGCGAGCTACGAAGGAACCTACAGGAGTAGCTAACGACCAGAGACAAACCTTCTAAAGAGTGAGCAAAATTGTTACCTATTATGATAGGGTTGGTACAGGAGGATTAAAATAAATACATATAAGTTTGTTTAGATATATTTGTCAGTCAGAACCTTATTACATAATTTCAAAACGCCGTTATTGGTCTTTGGGATAATAAAAAAAAATATTATGTTTTTATTTGTTCGATTGCTGTTCATGCACACAATACAATAAACCATATTTACACTCTTTCTAATTTATTCAAATTTCAAATTTAAACAAACACGCACGACGGGATGCACAGCGAGCGGTGAGGTAGCCCTTTGTTAAAGCACTGGCCGAACCAGTAAAACCGGTTTCGTTCCGTTCGTGACGAGCCGCCAGTGCTCCCGCACACACGCGCATCATACTTGTAGTGGTGTACCTACCGTGGCGCTGTTGTATGAATCTTTGTCTATGGTCCTTTATGTACTTTGTGCCTACAGCTCAGAGAATGGTTCCAACCTAGAAAATTAACAAGGCAGCAGGATAACAGTACCATTTACTCAAGCCAAGGCGTATTATCACTTGTTTTTTAATCTGGAACTGTATCGTGTAGGATTTTTACACTCGTGTAAATGTATGAGAATAATTAATGAGAATAAATAACTTATGTCTTAAATAATGCTGCAAAACTGCTGCAAAGAAACGTCGGGAATTAAATAATGTAATATACGAGGGTGAATCAAAAAGTTCTTAGAAGTGCATATATATGAAACCTTTTTGGATCAAGTTCGATATTCAAATTAAAGAGTGTCTATCACACTATATTTATGCAGACTGTCACTTGTTTTTGTCAGTTCGTTCGCATGTAATAAATTTTTTTGTGCAACGAGTTGCTAAAAAGTCAAAATTATGGATAAAAGTGAGTTACGTGCGGTGATAAAATATCTCAGTTTGAAAAAAATGTCTACGAAGGAAATTTTTTTGGACATTCAGCAGACATTAGGGGGTGATGCTGTACCCTATTCTACGGTTGCGTACTGGGTGGCTGAATTTAAAAGAGGTAGATCAAGCTGTAAAGATGACCCGCGTTCTGGGCGGCCTTCAACCTCCGTTACAGAAGAAAATGTCAAAAAGTTTGAGAATCTTATTTTGGAAGACAGAAGAATGACTATAAAACATATAGCTGAGATCCTAAAGATATCTTTTGGTAGCGTTCAATCCATTTTAATTGATTCACTGGGGTTCAAAAAAGTGTCTGCAAGATGGGTGCCACGAATGTTAACCGACGAAAACAAAAAGCGACGTTTGGAAATTTCCAAGCGTAATCTCGAAATGTTCCAGCGTGATTCGGATAATTTTTGCCGTCGTCTTGTCACCATGGATGAAACGTGGGTCCACCATTTTGATCCTGAAACTAAAAGACAAAGCATGTCTTGGAAACGACCATCCTCTCCATCCATTAAGAAATTTCGAGTTGCTCCTTCCGCTGGCAAAGTTATGGCCTCTGTGTTCTGGGATAGTGAAGGAATCCTTTTTATTGATTACATGCCAAAAGGCCAGACGATAACTGGACCCTATTATGCAAATTTAATCCCGAAAGTGCGTGAAGCGATTAAAGAAAAACGTCGTGGAAAACTGTCGTTGGGTGTATTGTTCCTTCAAGATAACGCTCCTGCCCATCGATCGGAAGTTGCGCTCAACGCAATCCGCTGTGCTGGCTTCAATCTCCTTGACCACCCACCATATTCTCCGGACTTAGCCCCAAGTGATTTTCACTTATTTCCAAAATTAAAAGAGGAAATTCGTGGAACAAAATTTCTCGATAATGACGCGGTTATAGCTGCCGTAGAGGACTTTTTCGAGAGTCAAGAAAATAATTTTTTTTCACAAGGAATAAGGAAGTTAGAAACGCGTTATTCTAAATGCATTGCATTGGAGGGAGATTATGTAGAAAAATAAAATATTATTATTTAAATCTTTGCATTTTTTAATATTGATTCCAAGAATTTTTTGATTCACCTAGGTACATGCGATAAATCCGTTAAAAAATTAGTTTAATTTCAACGTATAATTATCGCGAAAACCTAAAAAATCATTATTACTACTAGCTTCGCCCCGCGGCTTCACCCGCGCTTACTTATTGTCGTACCGCGGGTGACGCCGCGGGGCGAACCTAGTCTGAAAAAGTATTCTAAGTTACTCATAATATCATCAGCCAGCTATCAGTGAAAGTCCCGTCAAAATCGGTCCAGCCGTTCCAGACATTAGCCGGAACAAACAGACTCTGATGATGACTCCATTTTTTTATTTATTAGTAGATATAGATTTATAAAAAAAAGGATATCCGCATAATTAGTCAGAATTTAAACAATAGCAGCGACTGATACTCCGATCCTATATTACTCCCGAGTGACCTCTGACCAGGCTCATTCCAAAACTTCGCCCCATAAAAGTTAAAGGGCACATTAGGGCAAGTAATAAGCGAACAACGAACCCCTAAATTGGGCGGGCAAGTCCTTCTGATCTATTCACTATTTGTCCGCTTGTGAGGTAACCCGTGGACAATTTATCGTTGGATGTATTGGCCCTCTCCTCGCTTAACTTTCTGAACCTACAACTTTGGTCGGACTAAGTTTTGTTATTGTCATATGTAGTTATTGTGTTCATAATCTATCATCCACTCGTCATTACCTCCGTCAGAACTTGAAATAACGCTAATGAGTCAGGGATAAATATAAAAGCAACTACGGACTTTCTTGCCGGCTCTACTCTGTAGAGTTGCATTCGAAACAGTGATACATCATAAATTTGTTAAAGCTAGTATTTTTATTAGCTGTTAATCTTCTTTCTTCTTATTTTTCTTTCTTACTAATTCTTATTATTCTTCTTATATTTAAAATTAATTTTGGCCTGTATGTACTTTATAGAGTCGGAAACCAGGCATTTCATCATGTAAAGATCTTCAGCGAAGGGTTGTGCATGAGCACAGAGCGGTTTCCGAACAAAAAAAAGTATTTCCTTCAAATTTATTTTAGTTAGTGGCGTAGCAATGCTCCCATGGTACAGCTAGTGGAGAATTTAAACATCGGGAATTAAATAATGTATTACATGTATATGTCAACGGAAAACAACAAGAACCGGAAATTTATAAATTTCCTAGGAAATTTATAAACGTCCGTAGGTTTCCAAACGAGAGATAAATCGTATTATTTTACGCCCACTTTTTCGGAAATTTATAAACTTACGACGTCTCGTCGTAAATTTATAAACTAACGGATATCCATTCGTAAGATTCTAAACGGTTCGACCAATCACAGTAGAGCTTTTAATTTTACGCTTCTCTATGATACGGCAAATAACACACTGTTCTCTGATTGGTGGATGTTGATAGTGGCATGCTTGTGTCTATAGACATAGGTACAACTAGACTTGCCAAACTATAAATTTATAAGTACCTAACAGTATTTTTACTTTAAAACTACTCGGGTGAATCAAAAAGTTCTTAGAAGTGCATATATATGAAACCTTTTTGGATCAAGTTCGATATTCAAATTAAAGAGTGTCTATCACACTATATTTATGCAGACTGTCACTTGTTTTTGTCAGTTCGTTTGCATGTAATAAATTTTTTTGTGCAACGAGTTGCTAAAAAGTCAAAATTATGGATAAAAGTGAGTTACGTGCGGTGATAAAATATCTCAGTTTGAAAAAAATGTCTACGAAGGAAATTTTTTTGGACATTCAGCAGACATTAGGGGGTGATGCTGTACCCTATTCTACGGTTGCATACTGGGTGGCTGAATTTAAAAGAGGTAGATCAAGCTGTAAAGATGACCCGCGTTCTGGGCGGCCTTCAACCTCCGTTACAGAAGAAAATGTCAAAAAGGTTGAGAATCTGGTTTTGGAAGACAGAAGAATGACTATAAAACATATAGCTGAGATCCTAAAGATATCTTTTGGTAGCGTTCAATCCATTTTAATTGATTCACTGGGGTTCAAAAAAGTGTCTGCAAGATGGGTGCCACGAATGTTAACCGACGAAAACAAAAAGCGACGTTTGGAAATTTCCAAGCGTAATCTCGAAATGTTCCAGCGTGATTCGGATAATTTTTGCCGTCGTCTTGTCACCATGGATGAAACGTGGGTCCACCATTTTGATCCTGAAACTAAAAGACAAAGCATGTCTTGGAAACGACCATCCTCTCCATCCATTAAGAAATTTCGAGTTGCTCCTTCCGCTGGCAAAGTTATGGCCTCTGTGTTCTGGGATAGTGAAGGAATCCTTTTTATTGATTACATGCCAAAAGGCCAGACGATAACTGGACCCTATTATGCAAATTTAATCCCGAAAGTGCGTGAAGCGATTAAAGAAAAACGTCGTGGAAAGCTGTCGTTGGGCGTGTTGTTCCTTCAAGATAATGCTCCTGCCCATCGATCGGAAGTTGCGCTCAACGCAATCCGCTGTGCTGGCTTCAATCTCCTTGACCACCCACCATATTCTCCGGACTTAGCCCCAAGTGATTTTCACTTATTTCCAAAATTAAAAGAGGAAATTCGTGGAACAAAATTTCACGATAATGACGCGGTTATAGCTGCCGTAGAGGACTTTTTCGAGAGTCAAGAAAATAATTTTTTTTCACAAGGAATAAGGAAGTTAGAAACGCGTTATTCTAAATGCATTGCATTGGAGGGAGATTATGTAGAAAAATAAAATATTATTATTTAAATCTTTGCATTTTTTAATATTGATTCCAAGAATTTTTTCTCGTATAATACAGGATTACTGTTTTACATAATATGCGAATGACCCCTACTTCACTCTACCAAAATAAAACAATAGAAATCGTGTGATGCGAAGTTAAAGAAGTTTATTTAAACAAAAACAATAAAACCGGCCTTCTGCTAAAAAAAAAAATTAATTTCAAAAAATTCCGTTGGCCTCAGGCGAATTGCCAAACAGAGGCTAAGTAATAAAAAAATGTTACAAATTAAACATAATAAAATAAGTATTTAACTTAAAAAAAAACCCTGACATCGGACTGCATTATAGCTGAGTACACTCTCAATGTTCACTACATTGAGAGTCTACTCAGCCATAAATGTCAGGTACCAACTTTTTTTATATCCGTTTCATTGATACCGTTACAATGAGTCCAAACATGATACATTTACTGTAATTTGGTAATGAGTTGAGTATCCTATAGATTCCTGATGATGCAGCAGTATCAGGTCTAGGTTACCACAAGTAGACAATATCGAACAATGGCGGCGGAGAGGACAGAGAAGAAACATGTGACTTATTCAACCAATCAGAGCGCCCATGGCGTTTGGTTATTGCTACTTATTATTTTACGCGTGAGTTCAGTAAGTTTATAAATTTCCGAAAATGTGGGCGTAAAATAATACAATTTATGTCTCGTTTGGAATCCTACGGCCGTTTATAAATTTTCTAGGAAATTTATAAATTTCCGGTTCTTGTTATTTTCAGTTGATATACACGCGATAAATCCATTAAAAAGTGTATAATTCCAATGTAAATATTAAATTATATTTTCTTGAATACCCATCATGTAACTTAATCGTGACAATGTATTATATATAATTATCATCATTATCATCACTACATATCACTACATAGTATATAACAAAGTCGCTGTCATCTGTCCGTCCTTATGTATGCTTAAATTTTTAAAACTACGCAACGGATTTTGAAGCGGGTTTGTTTAATAGATATAGTGTTTCAAGAGGAAGGTTTACGTGCATAAATTTAAATGTTCATCATTGCAGCCGTGCGAAGACGGGGGGGGGGGGGTCGCTAGTAATCTGGTCCAAGTTAATTATCCGAAGCAACAAAATAATTACTTGTGAGCAATTATTTAATAAATTCAATACCAAATTACCTTTACGTCGTTATCATCATAATATATCTGTACTATAATAGTCTATTGCGGTGTTGCCACCACAACTATGCAAGTTTCGACACAGCTCCGCAATGTAGGACGGAGTCGAGCTAGACAGACATTCCTTATATCTACGTAGGTAATGAAAGTACTGGAGGGGTTCGGCATTTGGAACCTGTCGATACAGGCAGGTGCAATTTTGCGTTGAACAAGTTTTTACGCAATTTCCTTCACCCGTTTCCTGTAGGTGCCGTCAGTAAAAGACAGTTCCGTGTGGTGACGGGTTTAGAATACATTCTTTTAGTGTCACCATCGTATTCTATCTTGAGTTATGTAAATGTTACAGCCCAACCCACTACTGGGTCGCGCCTCCTCCAAATTCATGGAGAGAAATTAGCCTACTGGCTGGCAAGACGGGTTGGCACAGGGTTTGTATTAAGTTTTCCTTCTCTTGGGGCTAGGTGATATGGATCTTGCGTTCTTTTAGTCGCCTCTTACGACACCCTAAAGACGGTATGGGTTGGTGACATTGTGTATTTTAAATCCGTCACCACACTGACAATATATGTTTACTATGTTTAAATGCTTACTATTATCTAATCATTTTAACTTTTTCAAACTGAACCGTTTTTTTTTATCTGGAAGTTGAATGTCTTTTGCCCTAGGCTTGCGTGATGGAAAGCAACGACAGCGTCTAAGATGGAGCAATTCTAGGAAATGCTCTGGGCACCGGCTTTCACATACACACGACGAAACACAGTAAAACTGGTTGGCGTCGGACTTAGGTGTGAGGGAGCTAGCCGGGCGGACCAATAATAAAAACGTCCGTTCGGTTTAAAACAGTAGACTGTAATAAACGAGCATATTTGACATATAACAAAGACAATTATTTTATAAAAAGAACACTAATATTAATATACTCTTTTCTTATCAGCCAGTAGCCAACATCGTTTTACAGGTAGGTTGGTTTCATGACACAATTTTATAAATTGTCATATTTAAAACTATCATCATCATCTTTTGGCATTTGTCCACGCTAGATGGTAGTCTCCAAACACTCCAATCGGTCGTCATAACTACATTCACACCTTTCATATACGTTTCCTCATTCACACAATCCATCCACCTTGTAGTCATTATTTCCCGTTTCTCATTATTGCTTAACATGGCTGACTCTTCAGACTAGGTACTTTATATCGGGCTCGGTTTCCAGTATTTCCCTTTATCTAGTTTTTTTTTCTTTTAAAGCTTTTAAAAGTTATATTATAGTTTATATTATATTATATAGTTAGTTATATAAATTTTTATTCTTTATCCCTCGTCGTATGCGAAAATTCCATTGCGCCGTTTGAGAACAAAAAAAGATACTAGTAGTACTCAGTCTATAGATGACCCACAGCAAATCCGGGCCTCCTCCAACTACATGGAGGGTAATGTATACAAATAAATAAAATTGGAGTCTCTGTTTGTAATAATAAAATAACCACTACATAGACCAAAATATTTTTTTTATTTTCTATTTGTTCCGGCTGATATCTGGTACGGCTGGACCGATTTTGACGCGACTTTCACTGATAGGTAGCTGATGATAAAAGGAGTAACTTAGGCTACTTTTTTTTTACTAGCTTCGCCCCGCGGCTTCCCCGCAGGTAGCATCGCACTCGTGCGCAGCCGGGACGGGCTGCTAGTTATATAAAAGTGGTGTTTCGTTTCAAGTTTTTCTCCTCTTGCGGCTGGGATTTTCGCCTTTTCATATGCTTTTGTCGGCTCTTACGACAGGACCAGGAGGGCTCAGGACGGAATGAGGTGGTGACACTGTGTATTGTAAACCCGCCACCATACGGATAAAAAAGATAAGTTTTCCATAACCTAACAACTGTTTACCGACTTTCAGCAGACATTGCACAAACATTGTTAATTCTATTATCAGGACTCTGCCTCCCTATCCTTGTGTTAATTAGATTTTTAAGGACTCTATCCCGCGCAATGGCTTCCTTCATTTTCGCTTTGTGTTCTAGCCGAACCTCTTGACAAGTTCATTAGAATAATTGTGTTCCACTGCGGTTATCGCAAGTTGATATGTTAATTATTTTATAGTAAAAATACGTTGGATAGCCGATTAAGAGCCTGTATGGCTAACTCAGTTTAATCTCAGTGTGTGTTTTTAAAAGAGCTAGATTTGCAGAAAACTCAGTTCAAGACATTTTTGTACTATTTTAATTTTATTTTGTATTTCGCTTTGCTTCCACTATGCAGTCATTTCAGCGCATAAATGACTGACTACTGAGTCGGGCCTCCTCCAAATTCATGGAGGGAAATTAGCCTGATGTACACACACTGGGTTTGTATCAACTATTCCTTCTCGGAAACGAATCCTAATACAATAGGAAAAATACAAACACGGTACAAATCAAGTACCTACCTACTTAATACGAGAAAAACACACCAAACTCTATAATATACCAGAAAAACTTTATTCTGGGTATGAGGACTTAGTGGAATAATACGTGTGAAACATTTAATATTACCACGTTTCTGAAATTAATTTAAATCTCTCTATTCATCATAAATATAACGCAGAATCTTGTTTGAAAACGAACCAGGAGATTTAATAAGAATGAACCCAAATTTCTAGAATTTAATGAAACTCCAATGCTAAGCTGCGACACTTTGCTAGATAGGAACATTCGTTTCATATAAGCCTACTTCGCACCGTCTAGGCGCATTCAATTTCAGCTACATTTCCCACTCAGCGTGAAAACTCGGAAATTTAATAAACATAAAGCCATAAATTCCGCTGTCGCCTCCACAAAAGATTGCAAAATAAAGTGCTGTTGTAGCGAGCCATTTAAGCCAGCATCCTTGTTCCTTGGCTGAAGATAACGCGGAAATTTGAACAAGATTAATGTTCTTGGCAGGTAAATTAATATTATCGACTGCCCATTGATTTTGTGTCAAAAGAAATATGTAATTTGACTCGTTGGTCTAGGGGTTAGGTGTGCATTTGGATCAACGGGTCCCGGGTTCGATTCCGGGGTCGGGCAAGTGTCTTTGCCGTTGTTGTCTAAACAGAGTCACTTGCTCTGAGTCTGGGTGTCATTTGTGTTTGTGAATTACATGTTTGTAAACTGCCCCCGCGATATAGGTGAAACATAGTGCAGGGGTTTCGTTTTAAAAAGAATCTCTAAACTCGGTTTACGGTGACATTTTAAGAACTACCTTATGCCTTATTGCATCGTTTGTTTTACACATATTAGTTCGTTAGGCCAATTCTTCAGGATTTACTTCTTACGTCTTTTTAAGGTATCCATAACAACTATCTAGCAACAACCAACGAATTCCAGACTTTCGACATTTGCTCACAAGCTAACATTCACCCGTCGTTCCACCTTTGCAAATATTAATTAACATTTTCACCTCAGTCTATGAATGACTGCCTCGTTGGTCTAGTGGTTAGATGTGCCGCCTTTGGATCAACGGGTCCCGGGTTCGATTCCGGGGTCGGGCAAGTGTCTTTGTCTAAACCAGAGGCACTGGCTCGGAGTCTGGGTGTCCTCTGTATCTATAATATGTATTTATTTACAAAAAAAATGTATATAAGTAGTTTATCATCCATCTAGTTACCATAACACAAGCATTAAGTTGCTTAGCTTGGGACGAGATGGCGTTGTGTGAAATGTCCAAGGATATAATATATGTTTATATATATATATTTAATCCAAGTATCAGGCTGCCTCCCTCCATTTTCTGAAAGAAAGTTACTACAATATCACGTTGGCCAGACGGATTGATGCAGGATTCCATCAGGCAGACAACGGGAGAAGATCTGATGGAGAATGGAACATCTATCCTGTGTGAATAAGTATACAATAAGCATCTATTTCCCAAAAATTAAATGAAGAATACGCAGTAGTTATTCCGTGTGGTAAGCACCTTTTTAAAAGAGAAAATGTTTATTATCATCATTTGTCCGTGTAGTGACAAATTTAGAAAACGTTGTGTCACCACCCCATTCCACCCTAAGGGTGTCGTATAAGCCGACAAAGGGAAATGCCAAAATTTATAAACTAGCCGCAAGAGAAGGCCAACTTAATACGTAACTCTGTGCCACCCAGTCTGGCCAGCGTGGCACAGTAGGCTAATTACCCTCCATGTAATTGGAGGAGGCCCGACTCAGCCGTGGGTCATGTATGGGTTGAGTATTATTAGTTATTCCAAGTAACTGAAGCTAAAAGCTCAATTTTCTGTGTATTAAAATAAAATAAAAGAGAACTGCGCTGCAATTACTGTGCTGTCCGTGTGGTGACGGATTAAGAATACACAGTGTCAGCCCCCATTCCACCCTAAGGGTGTCGTATAAGACGACAAAAGGAAATGCCAAAGCCGATAACCTAGCCAAGAGAAGGAAAACTTGGTACAAACCCCTTTTTTTTTTTGTTCGCCCTGGTTAAATTCCTTTATGGACTTCCTCGCCGGCTCCAACTCGCGTCCTGTTGCGGCATTGTGGGATCTGATGCAGAACCACGTGGTACAAACCCCTGTGCCAACCAGTCGAGCTAGTGTAGCACAGGCCAATTACCCTCCATAAAACTGGAGGAGGCTCGACTTAACAGTGGGTTTTCTATGGGCGGAATTGTAGCGCTGCAATTGTTTTGCACTGCACATTCAAGGCACCAATCGCAGATCAAAATATAACTCACTTAAAATAGTTCGATTCTTCCAAAACATTTTTACCTGAATTATCTTAGCACGGCCACGGGCCTCGACATGTGGGTTAATTAGCCTACTGTGCCACGCTGGCCAGACGTGTTGGCAAATTTTTTCGTATTAAGTTTTTTGTCTCTTGCGCCTAGGTTTGCGGCCTTGTTACTAATTACCGATTGTCGACTCTTACAACACCCTCAATATATGGGGTGGTGACACTATATATTCTAAATCCGTCACCACACGGACTGACACATGATAATGATAAACATTTTCTCTTTTAAAAATGTGAATAAACCAAGCCGTTAACATTTGCAGTTGATTAAAATATAATCAGATATCGAAAGTAGATTATTGCCATAAACGCTTTGATTAATTACCAATAGTAGTCGACCGGTAGAATTTGTCGTTTAAACCAGTCCAATGTCGCTCTTACATCTATTAGGAACGGGCTATGCTGCATTTTTATCGTTTTCACTCTCAGTTGCTTTCTCTGGAGGCTGACCACAGCTAAAGTATCAAATCTTACAGTCATCGATTCTAATTTGATAAATATTATTCGTCATAAGCCCAGGGACTATTTATTATAAGTACATCAAAACACTTAACTTTCGTGAAGTCATTATTTCAGATTTTTTAGGTTATCGCGATTATTACACATTGAAATTAAACACTTTTTAACGGATTTATCGCGTGTTTATTACATTATAATAATAATAAATAAATAAATAAATATCCTTGGACATTTCACACAACGCCATCTCGTCTCAAGCTAAGCAACTTAATGCTTGTGTTATGGTAACGATGGATGATAAACTACAAATATACATTTTTTTTTCGTAAATACATACATATTATAGATAGAAAACACTCAGACCCGGAACAAATACTTGTAGGTCGTACAAATATTTCTGCGTGCACAGGGAACGTTATCAATAAAACAAAATTATTGGCATAGAAATTATGGCAATGGCCATCTTAAAATTAAAATCTAACTACAAAAGTCTCCCAAGATGAGAGTTTTTTAAAACCATTGTTTATGATTGTATTTCCATAACGTAAATTATCATTTTGAGTTCTTTACCCTTCCACGACTCAGCCCATATTCCTATGACGCACTGCTGAGTCAGGCTTAGTTTTACTTAGTATTAGTCTCCTATGCCACGCTGGCCAGACGGGTTGACACAGGGGCTTCGTATTAAGGTTTTCTTCTCATGCCTCTGGGTTGTCGGCCTGGGAAATTCGTCACGACACAGTAGGCTAAATCCTAGTATATGGGTAAACAAATAAAAATAATGGCTTAACGAAAGTTAAATCTGTTGGTAAAATAGTTTCTAGGCTTAAGACGAATGATATTTATCAAATTAGAATCGATGTTTGTAAGATTTTTTATGTACTTTTTAGCTGTTGCTAATAAAAATCAATAAAAAATAGGAGCATGTCAGTTAAGGTGCTCACAAAGAGATTCAACAACCAAAAAGTACCGGAATGCTAGCAAGAGCTGAGATATTATTTTTCATCTCCCTAATACTGTTAATAATAATTTCCCTCCACGAATTTGGAGGAGCCCGACCCAGTACTGAGTCATTAATGGTCTGAAACGACGACGACGACGAAATACTGTGAGGTATATGATTTTCGTAGTGAACGATAAACTATATAGAAAGACGAGAAGATGTAATAGTTAACGCTAGTGAAGTCAAAAAACCCTGAAAGCTTTCACTAAAGAGGCCGGACTAATGTTTTGTCCATTACGAACTCGCTGCTCGCAATTTCAAAAACACATAGCAGGCAAAAAAATTAACAAAGGCACTACATTCTCTACACTTTTCACTCAGCGAAAACATTTCATGAATCCGACACCACACCGTGTTCAGTACGCATATTAAGTCGCTTTGTCACAAAAAGGTTGAATAGGTGTGATTATGTAAATAGATTTACTGAATAGAAGGTGCATTACGTGAAATAGGAGCGTACGAACAACGCTATTAAGTGGTGGAGACCGAATTCTGCACCTTACGGTCGCTCGCTTCGGCTCATTGCGCACCCCCAGGTGATAAAAGCGCTAAATACGATTAAGAACCCCCTAATGGGACCGGCCCAATAACACCCAATACTCTTATCACACTTCGACCCAATTTCCTCAATTACTAGGATCAAGAGAAGTAATGAAATGAGAGTAATCATTTTCTTGTCCGTTTTTTCTCGTCGCCGGCGGCTTTGTGAAACATTAAAAGACTGCTACGGATTATCGTACAATTTATTCAGGTGCTTAATTTGAGCTGCTATCCCACTTTGGGTACAATTTATTTTTATTTCAGTTAATGTGGGCCCGGATGGAGATTTACCTTCACTTTTCATTAGAGCCCGCTTTGGAAACACTCTTTGTATTGCCGGGGAAATTAAACCGAGATCAGAATCGCAGTGGGACTGTTATGAATAATTATCACTTAATGAAGCGTATTCTGCATTTCTCGTTAACGCTTGAGCGAGTTTGTTCCGACTTACCGGATTGCTACGTGCTGCCAAACTTATAACGAGTTACATGTCAGGGAATAGAAGCGCAGAGCTGGGAACGCTATGCGGAAAGTTTCAACTATTATGGAACTGCAAATACGCATTAGATTGAACACACATTTCGGCTGTAGTCATTAAAGTCCGATCATAGAGCAATGTATACCAGCTAAATCTATGCAATCGTCCGGTTGCACTCAACCGAACGGTTCAATTGAAACTTTTGATTAAAATCAAACCAAGAGCAGTGGGTATGTGATCTTTATTTCAGCTACGTATGTTATGCTCTGATTGGAGGGTTCAGATTGGAAATCAGTGTTTATACAATCGATTAACCCCCACGTAGCGATTGAGCAATACCCACTAGAAAATTTTACGTTGTGCTTAGAATTTACGAACGTTATTTACGTTTCGGCTAACTATATGGTGACGGAATTAGAATACATGGTGTCAACACCGCATTCCACCCACAGGGTGTCGGAAGAGCCGACATAAGGAAATGATATGTCCGAAAACCTAACTGCAAGAGTAGGAAAAAATATTAGTTTAGATGAGAATACCTTTCCTAAATCCATCGTCGTTCGCTTCAGCCCTTAGAATAGAATAGATTAGAAATATACTTTATTGTATAAACCAATTATGGCGTTCACAATCGTCAACGGATACATCAGTTTTATAACACTACTACCAGGGCGGAACCCGGCACCAACCGAGAAGACCTGGCGGAAGAAACTCGGAGGGCTTGTCTTTTTTTTTTAAACGCCATATTAGAATAACCTTGTACTTATAACTAACTAGGTTCGTTCGGTTCCGAAAGGCTCTCAACTGAAATATGAATTATATAGAAAAAAAATTATAGACTAATGAAAAAACTGAAATTACAAGTCTTGAATCCAGTGAGCGGACCAAACCCAAACAGCGGCACCTGGTCACAAGCATAACGCGACCCTTAAATGACCCATTACTGAGTCGGGCCTCCTCCAAACTCTTGGAGGGAAATTAGCCTAAATCCGTCGCCACATGATGATAGCAGGGTCCTAAACTTGTCAATAGAGTCAAAATTGACAACCAATGAGCCTTTGTTTATCAATTTTGATTATTTTGTTATGTGTTGGGGGTGACGTAAGAGTCAAGAAGAAGGAGAGGGAAGAAGGAGAAAGAAAGGAAGGGCAGAGGCAGATAACCTAGCCGTAAGAAAAGGAAAACTTTATACAAGCCCTGTGACCGACTTGCCAGTGTGGTATAGACTTGGGCAACACAGTTCACATTAAAGATTCAGTTCACCAAATCTCGTTCAGTAAAGTGAACTCGTTCATCTAAATCGCTCTGCACTTCATTTCGTTCTGTGACTCAGTGACTGAATCGCATTGATTCAGCTGCGAGTTCACGAACTGTGAACGAGAGTATATTTTTATAGTTTACTAGCTGACCCGGCAAAAGTTGTTTTGCCATATAAATATCGGTTTTAAAAATAGGGGTTGATCGTAGAGGAGCGAACATTTACTGTTATATGTATTTATGTATGCTATTCTAAAATAAACGCTCTGCCAGAACAAATAAAGACTAACAAACAAATCACCATCACGGCAACTCGGTTTCGAATCAGAGCGGGAGCGATGAGCAAGTGAACTGCAAAACTAAAATACTCCAATCAGAGCGGGAGCGATGAGCCGATGAACTGCAGAACTAAAATACTCCACAGAGTTGATTTAGTTCAATTCGTTCACTGCAAATGAGCAGTTCAGTGGAACGAATCACTCGTGAGTTACACAAGTCTAGTGTGGTACAGTATACTAATTCCATCCATGATATTGGAGGAGGCCAGACTCAGTAATGGGTAATTAAGGGCTGAAACGACAACCGTTGCCTTGACTATTAGAACTTTTAAATGCCGGATGGATAATGCTGGTATAGTATAGCTATCCTGAATGTCCTGAACTATCCTGAATGTCTTCAATATGAAAAATAAATTAAAATAAATTTGAAACATCCATTGGAAACTCCTGTTTTGACGTCGGTTAAAAAATCGGTCAACGTTACGCGCTACAGTCAAAGGAAATAAATACTTTTACTATTTATGTACCGTAAAACAAAGTAAATTTCAATAGACACAAACTTTTTGGACATCTCACCATTTCCCTCTAGAGAAGAACACGGAAAACTTACAACAAACGAAGATTGATTGTTTTTTTAATCCCATCCAAATTGCGTGCCCGCCTTCCATTTGGTTTATTAATATTCATTGCTCATTTAAAAATAAAATGTAGAGTCCATTTAGCCCTTCGAGTGAAGGTGTTAGGTTAAGGGGATGTCAAAATGCCAATGGCAAGAATCGTTTAAAACAGCCCTTTTGAGCGGTGCGTTGGTGAATTAATCGGATTAATATAAGAACCAAAAGGGGTGCGCGGAAAACGTGCAAGTGCTTTGAAAGCTTACGGTTTTTATAAGGCCAAGACCGTTAAAAAATATCAAGGAAAAATGTTATCCGTGTATATTATCCGTGTGGTGAGCCACGCTGTTCGCAGCATGAATGGGCCGGCTCGACCGGGTAAGTACCACACTCGCAGAAGACCGACTTTTGAGTAGTAGCTTTTAGGCCCTGCGCTTCGTTCGGTGAGCGAGAGGGCCGGAGACCCCCCCCCCCCCTTAAAGGCCGGCAACGCACTTTCAACCCCTCTGGTGTTGTGGGTGTCCATGGGCGGCGGTGATCACTTACCATCAGGTGACCCGCTTGCTCGTTTGCCTCCCTCTTTCATAAAAAATAATAATATTTGAATAGATAGTGTCGCCATCCCACTTATTCCTGAGGGTGTCGTAAGAGCCGACAAAAGGAGATGATAAGGCCGAAAACCTAGCCGCAAGTGGAGGAAAACTTGACACGAAACCTATGGCAACTCGTCTGTCCAGCGTGGCAAAGTAGGCTAATTATTGTTGCCATGTAGTTGGCAGAAGCCTTACTCAAGTTTAATATTTTTCCATTTTAAGAAGGTAACTTCTGTTCAAATAAAAAATTGTATACTTTCATAAACACTAACTTAAGTAATAAAACAAGACAAAAAATACCAATTAACCTAAAACTTAAATACTAAAATATATTATTTAAAGGAGTCCCTTTAGGCAAGGTTCCGAAGATACTGGCAGCGTTCCCCCTTTGAATCGCTAGACTGATTCTTTGTCCGAGGTAGCTACCAGCTCTTCGGTCTCGTGTGATGTCGACTAACCTTTTTGCTATTTCCTTAAAAAGGCTTATAGCGCTAGGACCCCACGGACCAAGGGTCTCGACACCGAATGGGACAAATTCATATTCGGAGCCTAGACCCCTGTATTTGTATGCTTTAGCTTTTTCAGCCGCTTCACAAGCCGCACCAGCTCTGTTGTTGGTTCCATGTAGATGGGAAGGGGCCAGTGTGTCTGAACAGGTTGCATCCCACACCAGCACCCGATGTTTATCTTCCATGGAATCAAACTCATACCGTCCGGTCTCTTACCATCGTCTCTTCAATGCCAGTCCGCTCAAGTAGACTGGGCACGTTGACGTAGGTAAGGGACCGGCGTATGATATCGTTAAGTGCGGCATGTCTCGAGAAGCGGCCTGCACTTTTTTGGCATGACAGTCCGTGATGTCTTAGCTTGTCGACATCACTGCCACAGGGACATTTATGAGGAGCGCAGACCGGAACCCCAAGCCGTAGACAGGTTGCGATTCGAAGCGTGTCAGGCTCAAGAAATGTTCCTGTTTTGACGAAGGGTACGCGTGAAGCCAGTAGACGCCGATAACATTACTTTTTGGAGGACCAGAGTCCCACAAATCTCTCACTGGCCTTCCCCAGGCCAAAATGAGTAGTCCATAAAGGATATTACGCCAGCAACAAAAAAATAACAAAAAAAATAGCTCTGTTCAAATTGTGGTTAGATGTGCCGCCTTTGGATCAACAGGTCCCGGGTTCGATTCCCGGGTCGGGCAAGTGTCTTTGTCTAAACCAGAGGCACTGGCTGGTATTTACAAAAAAAATGTATATAGGTAGTTTATCATCCATCTCGTTACCATAACACAAGCATTAAGTTGCTTAGCTTGGGACGAGATGGCGTTGTGTGAAATGTCCAAAGATATTTATTTATTTATTATTTATTTATTATTACATATTTCCTTATTTGTATTTGTCTAGAATAAATAAGAAAAAGACCACGACCTATCTCCGATTCGGATTGGAGTAGGTAATTTATGGCATGTGAAGTGAGAAGCAGTAAGAAGGAAAAATGCCTCGTGTTTACTGAACGTACGATAAATTTGCTATTATTATCATATCGACAATACATGGCAGAACAATAAAACAAAATTACTCGTTACAATTTTTTCATTACTTAATTCGAACATCATTTTCATGTTGTTAGTTCAGAGGCCTGTTGCAATGCCTAAGCTGTTTTTTTTAACTCAAATCCAGAAATTACATTATATATGTAGGTTTTATCACAAAACTCATATAAATCATCATGTTTATTATTATTATTAAACTCGTTCAGCCCTTGTCTCTCTACATACACTCTTAAAGACGTCATATCGGTTATGTAATGTTAATGACCAGAGTCAGTCGGTCTAGGGATTGGATGGGCCGCTTTTGAATCACGGGGTTCGATTCCGGGGTCGGGCAAGTGTATTTGTGTAAACCAGAGGCACTTGTTCCGAGTCTGGCTGTCATTTGTGTTCGTGACTTTTCATGTTTGTAAACTGCCCCCGCAATACAGGTTATAAATGAAGGAGTTTTGGTTTTGTTTAAAAAAAAACTAAGTACATATGTATACCATTTATTGCACTAAATAAAATATATGATTATGTGCAATACTAAACGCGAGTAATGCGGATAATTGTTATGTACTGAAGCACATTAATGATAGTTATTGCCAAGTAGGTGATTTAAATACGTTCCTTTCTAACATCCGTTTGAGAAACAGTTCACGTCTACTATGTAATATGTTACAACCTCCATAAGTCATTACAATCATCTTTGCCAATACCAACTTAAGCAGAAACCTCCTCCAGTTTCAGTGAGGGGAATTAGCTTGCCACCCTAATCAGATGAATTATAATAAAGTTTTGTTTCTAATTATTTTCCTGGGTCTCATATGCCACTGTGTGCGTGATGACGGATTAAGAATCCACAATGTCATCATGCATAGCAGTCGGGCCCGACCGCTTCACGTGCCCTCAGAATCACGGAGGGAGTCTTAGAAATGATGGAAACCCATCCAACAACCAGCAGATATGTTGCTTAACCTGCATATCGATTGCGTGCTGCCCTGTTCGCTAGGCCACAACTCCCGCTGCTGATAGCTGCAGTTAGAATTGGGTTGAGCAGTTTGTCTGCGCACACTGACACCGTAGAGACACAGTGGGTAGAGACCCACCAGGCAGTCGGCGTGAGTCGGTGGGATATGGAGACGCCGATAACATTACTTTTTGGAGGACCAGAGTCCCACAAATCTCTCACTGGTCTTCCCCAGGCCAAAATGAGTAGTCCATAAAGGATATTACGCCAGCAAAAAAAAAATAACAAAAAAGTTCGCAAAACCCAGCTTACGCTTGTTGTAAAATTAAAACAACAATATTAATTTATTTCAAAATTGGAACACGAATACGCAAAAGGAAGTATTTATGCATAGAGCGGCGATCAAAGCTTTTTTTTAATTGTTCCGATTAGCGCCAACGGGATTCCTAAAAATTAAACGTACCTGGCAACATCGAAATAGCATTGTCATTGATTTTTTATATACCTGGCTTTTTACTAGACATAAGCGTGCATGCACATAAGTGGGCAAAAGCCAAAAGCTATGCAAACTTGAAGATTCAAAAGGGTTTTGCGTAAACTCTGCTATTATTCATTTCACTAACTTCATAATTTGGTAATGCTTTTGAGGTTCACAGATTGTTGCCTAGCCAGAATGTTTGAAATGCAATTACTATGTTTTGTTGTTGTAAAATTCACTACATTGTTGATTATTATTTTGATTGACACTGGTACAGTGAAGCATGACACTTTTCGTAGAAATATAAATTAAAATATTATATACGCAGTTAATAATCGTTATTATTATGCCAGTACCCTAGTGATCTAAGTTCCATATGTTTCGTGGGCTTTCCGTGCCTTTTATTACTATCTCAATAAACATATTTTATGTTTATAAATAAATAAAATTCGAGTGTATGTTTGTAATATTAAAATAACCACTTTTCCCTAAGTGTAGTATGGATGTATACGCGGTATTAAACGAAGACAACATTTGTTTTAATTATTGTCTGTCTGGATAATCTCTGAAATGGCTGGACCACCGATTTTGACAGAATAAGCAGAAACTTATTGTTTTTATTAACATTCCCACGTTCCAGGAGCTCATAGTTCGATTTTCCAATGTTTTAATGTTTTTCTCGCTAAATTCAGAATTAATAAGTTATCGTAAACTCTTCTAACTGAATAATATCTTTTTTTTTGTTAAATAACACGCTGACGAAGTCGCGGATGACAGCTAGTACCACATAAAATTCAAGGCTTATTATAAGGCATAATTCATATTAGGAAAGGCGGTGTCATCGACCTCTTTACGGTGTACAGTCAAGTCCGGTCAAAGAGTCGAAAGTTCAATCTAAAAGCCAAAAGTCTACACATTGCTTTTAGATTCGCGAAGTTAAATACGCTACGCAGTCCTTGGTTACGAGTTCTTGTAATAATCTCTTAAATAATCTCAACATTATTTAAAACAAAATGTCTTCAATCTTCTCTAGCAAAAAATTACGAAATTTTGTAAAATTTTTGAAGCAGAAATGGGAATATTGCACAGATTTTTGTGTGAATTTTAAAGGAACGTTATTTTAGCAACAATTGTTGAGAAATTATTTCTATAAACAATTACACGTTACTTTAAATGTCACCTTTTTTCGAGAATAAAGAATTAAAGGCAATTGCAATTAAACTTATCTATAAACTGAAATCTGAATCCAAGAAAAATATAAATAATGACTGATTACAAGTTTGTCATTATGAAGGTGACGGTGGTGAAAGAGACCGTGTGGTCACGGATTTAGAATACATGGTGTCACCACCCCATTCCACCCTGAGGGTATCGTAAGAGCCGACAAAAATAAATTACAAGATCGATAACCTATCCGTAAGAGACGGAAAACCTGATATGAAACCCTATGCCAATCTGTCTGGCCAGCATGGCTAGTAGGCTAATTAACCTCCACGTAACTGGACTTGCAAGTAGAAGCTACTACTACAGTAGTATAGTATATTTCATTACAAGTGCGGAAAGGCTGTCATTACAACGAGTTCCGACAAATGTCTACCCGAACCGAGGCGCAGCCGACGGCGAGGGTTTACAGTCGGAACAAGTTGCAATGACGGTTCCGCACGTGTACTGAACGACTATTTTTAATACAGTTGCGAAAAAATGAAGCAATTTTAATAAAAACACAATAAACTCAACTAACTTATCATTTCTGAAAAATGGCGCCGACCGTAGAATATAAGCAGAGATTTTTTTTTCTTCACCCATTCTGGTAGGCAAAAGGAACAATGCCCATACAGCCAAGTCTTCAGTAGAATTTTTTTATTGATATGAAATGAAATTTAATTAGATGAAATGAAACTCATTCAATCAAATCATTAAATCTGATATTGAAAAAAATTAGTACGTAGTTTTTGTTTAGAAATATACGTATTGCATGAATCATAAAAACTTCTATGATTTTTTTAGTAAAAACTTCATGGTTGGTTTTTCCTTATAATAGACATTATTTTGACAGTTGAGAAAGAAAACGCACTAGTGCGGGAATGGTAAAAAAAAGCACGCGTGTGTAATAGCCCACTTCCCGAACGCTATACGTCCCTGCAATAAGCCACTTTTTGAGCAACTGTATTAAAAAAAATATTAACGTTACATAATGTTGGCTTAACCAATTTCTGTACCACCATAATTTACGTGAACCGCATCGGAGCTTGGGTCTCCACTAAATGAGCCGGATCAAGGGGTCCAGGGTCGCTGAGCATTCTCCCCCATCTGGGAGTGAATCCCGTGACCCTGGTTCGGGCAGTAGAAGATCGCTGTGAACTTAAAAGTAGGATGTCGAGTGCCCAGCAATTCTCGCCGGGTATCAATGAAAAAAAAACCAATTACAGCTAACTTTTTCTAAAACAAATGTAGAAGTTTACGTAGACATGTGAGGGAGTCCAAGATGCTATGCTCTGAAGGGTAAAGATTGATGTTGATCGATGTGACGTGTATATCGGGTACACAAAATTCTTGTGGCGAAGGATACACACTTCATCATCATCAGCGAGTACCATGTAAATTGATATCAGTTGCTTCACTCACCCGATAAAGCAAATAAGCAGAATGATGGTAAGCGGTCTCTGTTGCCTATGCACGTTTGCAACACCAAAGGTTCTCAGCACAAAGAAACTCTCTCAGAATCTGCGCGGACCTGAAAGCATTTCGCTGCCAACGCCATGCTTCTCCTGCTAGAGATGTATTTAGAATACATGACTGCCTCGTTGGTCTAGTGGTTAGATGTGCCGCCTTTGGATCAACGGGTCCCGGGTTCGATTCCGGGGTCGGGCAAGTGTCTTTGTCTAAACCAGAGGCACTGGCTCGGAGTCTGGGTGTCATTTCTATCTAAAATATGTATGTATTTACAAAAAAAAAATGTATATAAGTAGTTTATCATCCATCTCGTTACCATAACACAAGCATTAAGTTGCTTAACATGGGACGAGATGGCGTTGTGTGAAATGTCCAAGGATACTTATTTATATTTATTTATTTATAATTATTATTTATTTACATACCTATTTTCGTTACTTATTTCCGTACTAAGTATGCAAATAATCCGTGTGGTGACGGCTTTAGAATACATAGTGTCACCACCCTTACATAGTGTCCTGAAGGTGTCAAGAAGAAACAATTGATAGTGTATTTGTGTAAACCAGAGGCACTTGCTCTGAGTCTGGATGTCAATTGTGTTGGTGAATAATTCACGAACACAATTTATTTTTACCAGCGGCCCGTCCCGGCTTCGTACGGGTGCGATGTTATCCGCGGTTATTGTCGTACCGTGGGAGACGCCGCGGGGCGAAGCTAGTCTGCTCCTTATATCAGTGAAAGTCCTGTCAAAATCGGTCCAGCCGTTCCAGAGATTAGCCGGAACAAACAGACTCTGATGATGATGACTCCAATTTTATTTAATAGTATAGATGTTTATTATTTTATGTTTGTAAACTCCCCCGCGATACAGGTTATACCTAGAGCAGGGGACTAGTTATTATCTAAAAAAAAAAAAAAAAAAACCTCTGACTTGGCTTGATTAAAAGATGAGAGTATTGACTCAAGGTTGAACAAATATCTCAATAAATGTTTTATGAAGAGCATATACAAAAAAAATTGGCAGGCACTAAACTTTTTTTTTTTTTTTTTTTTTTTTTTATAGTGGGGGAAACCTTTTATAGGTGCCTTTTATAGCCGGTGGGACGGGGCTGGGGTATGTGGGAGTCCCGGTCGCGCTGAGATGGTGAGTTGCGAACCGGTTTACCCACAAAAACCTACCACTGTTGTCACCGCGTGTCATTCTGCCGTACGGGAAACTACATAGCCTTTCCGTGTTGGCAGTGACGGACCGGGGAGCTTGGCTCGAACCCTTGGTGTTGTTTACGGCAGGCACTAACCTCGAATTACCATAACCAATAAGAACAGACGTAATGCGAAAGCTCAATTCCTCAATTTATTTACCAGCAGGAATTTGAAGTAGACGTTATTAAAATTCGAAGGTCCATTAGGGAGGCGCCAGTTATTCGATAACTACGTGTATGTTGTCGGTTAATCAACAAATCGATCGATACCTGGCTGCTTCTTGGACAGAATAAATCGGTATCGCTATTAGCTTTCGTGAATTAGTTATAGCGTGAAAGCCATCGCCAGATATACATAGTTTGTCTAGGGGTCGGATGTGCCGCCTTGGGAACACGGGTTCCTGGTTCGATTCCGGGGTCGGGCAAGTGTCTTTGTCTAAACCAGAGGCGCTTGCTCTGAGTCTGGGTGTCATTTGTGTTCGTGAATTGCATGTTTGTAAATATCCCCGCGACACAGGTTACTTAGGGCAGGGATGTCGTTTTCTTTTAAACAAATCTGTTGGGGAATTCTTAAAATATCGCCTACTGTAAAATACTTATTACGAAATTGGGGGCAAACGAAAATAAAAAAAAACATTGTCAAATTTTATACAAACAAATCTGTTGGGAAATTCTTAAAATATCGCCTACTGTAAAATACTTATTGCGAAATTGGGGGCAAACGAAAATAAAAAAAAACATTGTCAAATTTTATACATAAAACTAGTGGCCTGCCCCAAATATTAAAAACGACTGTTCGGTTTAAAGCAGTAGACTGTATTAAACGAGCATATTTGACATATAACAAAGACAATATTTTATAAAAAGAACACTAATATTAATATACTCTTTTCTTATCAGCCAGTAGCCAACATCCCCTGGCTTCGCCCGTGCAAAGCAGGGGTGGGTTATACATATAAACCTTCCCCTTGAATCACTCTATCTATTAAAAAAAGCCGCTTCAAAATCCGTTGCGTAGTTTTAAAGATTTATGCATACATAGGGACGGACAGAAGAATGCGACTTTGTTTTATACTATGTAGTGATAGTGAAGTGATATATGTACTTTTAAAAGAAAATAACAAAACTTAAAAAAATGTAGTAAATATAAAAACTAATAACTCCCGCCTGCTTCTCTACAAGTTGGCAACACTGCCAGATTGGTACGGGTGAACGGCCAAGGCTCTGCCTGCCTAATTATTTTCATTATAACATGACCTCATCCTCATCGTGAGCTTATAAAATTGAATTATGTAATTGCCGTTTCGTAAGAAAATCTTCGCGAGCTATTCTGGAATTACGCTGTTTGCTATTTTAATGCCGTGCAATCTATAAAGATAACATAATTTTATGCAATATTGTATACATATATTAATTACTTACATTGAATCGGTTAAAGTACCTTCTGCAATTTTCTGTGATAATATTCGAGAAAATGTTATATTCATAAATAAGACACAGTACAGTACAGTGATCCACTAACGATAACTGTATATGCTATAAGCCAATTTCCCTCTATCAAATTGGAGGAAGCTCAACACTGGTATTTCAACTTAGTTTCGTGGTTTTCAAAGTGGAAATACGTTTTATATAACGTTTTAACCAATATAATATACAAAAAAGTGGGTTTGTATATACATAATGTATATACAAATTAATTGATTTCAAAAATGGATGAATTTCTAAGTTCGACAGCATGTTTTTTTTTATATGAACGTTACTGCATACCATGTGGTATATAAACCACTTTCGATATTGTTATAGTCGATTAGTATGCCCTCAGGTTGATCTCATACACATTTTATAACAGTTTCCTATGTAGCTTCAAATAAGTGAACCACAGACATTTGTCCAAAGGAAAATTTCGGTAGTTTTGGACGACTTACTAGTTGTAGTTCTGAGTTATATGCACTAAAAATAAAAACATCTAGGACGGTTCGTTTGATGACGAATTTAGAATACAAAGCATACTAGCAACCTAGTCACCTAGCCACAAGAGAAGGAAAACTTTCTACGAAACCATGTGCCAACCCATCTGGCACAGTAGGGTAATTTCCGTCCAAGTAGTGAGTCATTTTACCCCATAATGAAACATTATTTCATCGACAATACATATTATCTGCTATCGGAGTAACCAATTTGCAGAATGGAAAATCAATAAGAGCTAACAATAACAACAAACAACATTTACTGGGAAAAATAAATACAAAAGGAAACGCTTACGTCTCCCATCTCGTGGATTTCTTTGGCTATTGTCAGCAGATATCCTCTGAACAAACAAACTTAGACAGGTGCCAGCATCAAAAGATTGCCAATCAATAGTCGGGATTCTTGTCAGATACTTCGCTTGTCTGTCCTGGTGATATGGTCAATTTCCGATACTTAATACTATTCAGCCCATAAGTTACCCACTGCTGAGTCGGGCCTCCTCCAATTACATGGAGGGTAATTAGCCTACTATGTCACGCTGGCCAGGCGGGTTGGCATTAGGTTTCATATGAAGTTTTACTTCTCTTGCGGCTGGCTAGGTTATCGGCCTTGTCATTTTCTTTTGTCGGCTCTTACCACAGCCACAGTATGGAATTTTGTGGTGACATTTTGGTGACAGTTAAATAAAAATCTTTGGACATTTAACACAACGCCATCTCGTCCCAAGCTAAGCAACTTAATGCTTGTGTTATGGTAACGAGATGGATGATATACTACTTATATAATTTTTTTTTGTAAATACATACATATTATAGATAGAAACGACACCCAGACTGCGAGCCAGTGCCTCTGGTTTAGACAAAGACACTTGCCCGACCCCGGAATCGAACCCGGGACCCGTTGATCCAAAGGCGGCACATCTAACCACTAGACCAACGAGGCAGTCAAGTCAGTTGGTGACTATGTATTCTAAATCCGTCACCACATGGCCCAATAACATTGGAGATGAAGATTTAGCCGAGTGGTGACGGACAATACACGGCGTCCGTCGTGCCGTCTCGAGGGTGTCGTAAGAGGCGACTAAAAGAACGCTTAAGGCAAATCACCTAACCACAAGAGAACTGCGTGTCACGGAGATGAATATGCTGCGGTGGATGTGTGGAGTGACGCAGAAGGATCGCGTTGGGAACTCCCGCATTCGCGGCAGTCTTCATGTCCGTGACATTGCGGATAAATTGCAGGAGTGTCGGCTCCGGTGGTACGGCTACGTTTTGCGGCAACCGGCTGCTTACGTGGGAAACAAATGTCTGGCCATGCCGCCTCCGCCGGGCCCCGGCAGGAGGGGTAGACCGAAAAAGTGCTGGCTTGACGTCGTAAAGGGTGATATGCGTGCCAATGGGCTCACTACCAGGGATGCTGAAGACCGTGCGAAGTGGAGAAGAAAAAGCCGGAAAGCTGACCCCGGGCGCCGAAGCGAGAGTTTGGGCTGCAACCGGGATACAAGGCTAAGATGATGATGATGACAAGAGAAGGAAAACTTGACACAAACCCTGTGCCAACCCGTCAATGGCAAATCAGCGTGGCACAGTAGGCTAATTACCCCCCATGTTGCCGGAGGAGGCCCGACTCAGTAGTGGCATTTATGTGCTGAGAAGTAAGTAAGATGTAGCGTGTCTTCTCCAAGTCCGGCAAATCCTGTTGATGAGATGGTTATCTCCTAAATCGTTTAAAATAACTACTATTAAAATAATGTGTGATAGATTCAGAATACATAGTGTCACCACCCCATTCCTTCCTGAGCCGACAAAAGCCGTAAGAGAAAATATTATAAAAAGAGTGTCCATGGAGTTTCTTGCTTGTTCTTCTCCATAGGATCTACGTTTTGGAACTAGCAACTAGAAGCACCTAGACTCCTAACTTCACTTTCGACTTTTCAAAAACACCTGCGAATAGGTTCAATTGAAATAAATGATTTGAGTTTGAGTTTGAAAGGAAATGACAAACCCGATAACCTAGCCACACGAGAAGGAAAACTTGATACAAAACCCTCTATGTAATTGAAGGAGGCCCCACACGGCAGTGGGTCATTTATGGGCTGATTAGTAATAGTACTTTAATAGTCACTTTTTTGAGAACTTTGATTTTGACATATTACACAAACAACGCGTCAGTGAGTGAGTTTGATTTCTATGTCAAAACAACGGCGAATATAATAATAATAATAAATAAATAAATATCCTTGGACATTTCACACAACGCCATCTCGTCCCAAGTAAAGCAACTTAATGCTTGTGTTATGGTAACGAGATGGATGATAGACTACTTATATACAATTTTTTTTTTGTAAATACATACATATATAGAAATGACACCCAGACTCCGAGCCAGTGCCTCTGGTTTAGACAAAGACACTGGCCCGACCCCGGAATCGAACCCGGGACCCGTTGATCCAAAGGCGGCACATCTAACCACTAGACCAACGAGGCAGTCATATAACACCGCTACCTTTTAAATGTTTAACATAAATTATACATATTTATCACCTTAAAACAATTCTTCTCTTTTAATCCATAATCCATTAATTTCGGACGAATTTCATTGATTATTGCCGTCGTAAATCTATGTTAATAGGCATCTTCTCTTTAGTCTATTTTAAGCGCAGCAGTAAATTGAAACGAGGGAATGTAATCAAATTAATAAAAGCATAAACTTGCGAAGTTAATAAATTATCTTTAATTTGAAACTCAGATGAACAGATCTCAATTTAACTCTCATTATGTTGATAGGAAAATATG